>ML273337.1:51666-101930 GCA_005239495.1 Nicotiana undulata
ATATATATATATATATATATTGAGTTGTTTGGTCATAGTTGAGACCCTTGCCGGGCAAATGTGTTGATTTTAGTTGTTATTCTCCATGTCGGGTGGTTATGATTGGAAAGTTCGGTATTTGATTTCCTTGCCAAGTTGTAATTTATTGTTGATATTACTTGGGTGAGGAAGAGAGTAAAGCACGAAGGGTGATGCCGTGCTATTCATTCGTATCACTCATTATTTATTTATTGCAATGTGAGGAAGAGAGTAAAGCACGAAGGGTGATGTCATGCCATTCATTCATATCACTCATTATTTATTTATTGCAATGTGAGGAAGAGAGTAAAACACAAAGGGTGATGCCGTGCCATGTTTACATTTATTGCAAGCACGAAGGTTAATGTCGTGCCATGATTACATTGACTACGACATACATTGCATTGGTGAGGAAGAGAGTAAAAACACGAAGGGTGATGTCGTGCCATTGTTATCATTCAGACAGGTCGTTCATACCTTATCAGTTTTCGATGAATTGTTTCTCTTCTTACTTGGTGTTAATTAACTGCTCTATCTTATCGTTTTTCCCTTTATCTGCTCCCGTTCCCCGTATATGACTATTATTCTTCCTTGCTTTGGTATCTGTGTTTTGTGTTGTAGAATCGGACAGGTGAACATTATTTGCTATGTCTAGCCTCATCACTACTTCGACCGAGGTCAGGCTTGGAACTTACTCAATACATGGGGTCGGTTTTACTGATACTACAGTGCACTTCTCTATGTTGTGCAGATTCCGCTACCGGACCCCGTGGACCGCTATGAGGGAGTCACCTTCAGTCCACATCGAGCTTCAAGGTATACCACTGGCGTTCGTGGGCCCTGGAGTCTCTCCTACTTTTAGTATCCTGTTGTCTTATTTCTTCTTCCGCTCTAAAGACAATAATGTATTTCCTTTCAGACTTGTATTTAGTATTCTTACAGACAGTCCGTGAGGTTGTGACACCCCGGTTTTGGGATTATGCGACGTTGTATATTTTACTACTTCATTGTGCATTTTCAGAATACTATTACACTTTTGCTGCAAGAATTTGAAGTAAATGTTATTTACACTGAGCTTTGAAGGGTTTTACCTTTACTACTGTTAAATTGGATTTAAATTTGTTAGATCTGTTGCATACGTTGGCTTGTCTAGCAGGTTCAACGTTAGATGCAGTCACGGCCTGAAGGGTGAGATTTCGGGTCGTGACATCCACACCCCTTGTACCGGTCCAGTGATACTCTAGGGCTCTCAGGCAAACTTGGAGCAGTCCAACTCCTCTCCCATGGTCCCATGCCACCTTTCCGGCCTCTCTGGCCGTCTGAGTAACGATCTACGACCTACTCCGGCTTAAGCCGGTGCCACCTCTGAGGTTTTTCTTTTTCTCTGGGTTCCACGAAACCCTAATTCTATGATTCTTCAACTTATTTTTTGATCTACTCTAGATCTACAGTATTACGAAGCTTTTCTACATTTCTTTTCTCTGAAAACCCCATCTTTTAACGATTCTTGCTATTTCAAAATTAGGGTTTCTTAACCTCTTTCAAAAATGTTTTCTTACTTATGATTTTAGTAACTTATACTGTATGTGGAATGATTATTTTATGTTTTATGGCTCTCTAAGCTATTATGCTAAAAGCCCTATTTCTTTTAGCCCGTTCGATTATGTGTGCTTGTTTTCATGTGAAGCCATTCATATATTCTCTAATTCTTGTCTCTAGGGAGTCAGTCTTATTGTTATGTGATTCCTTGCTTGGGGTTCCCTATTTTTGTGCTATTAATTATCAATTTGATACTGGTTAATGATTGTTTGCCTGATGATCACTATTGACTCATTGTATCTCTTTGCTTAGCCGTGATATTTTCCTCGAACCTGTGATTTTGTATATTCTGTACTGATTTTCAAAATATTCCCTTACTTATGTGATACTTTCCTTGATTATACTAGGTTCCCTGTAATTGTGATTGCATTCGAGATTTCCTCGACTGATTTTCAGAATCAATACCATACTTTGCTTTATGAATATACTATTAGTTTGACTTCCCTTAATTATGTACTATGTATTTGGCTCTTATTATATGCTACATGATTTTCATTGCCCTAATATAATAAAATCACTCTTATAATCAACCTTTTTTCCTTATTTAGCCATGATTGCACCGTTTGAACTTGGCTCCCTAATTAAGGGAGTCCAGTGTCTTAATTGATACTAATTGGTTATTATTTCCATAATTATGCACTCTTTCTCTATCTTCCTCACTCGTTTTCAACACTATATATACTTTGTCTTCTCTCTTTGCATAACACACACTAATATCTTGAGAACACTGTTATCACACAAAAACACACTAAGCACAATTGCTCTTAACTTTCTTTGTCTCCATACATATCTTCTCTTGCTCTTTGCATCAACTGTTGACTACTCAGTCGGCTGAAAGACAAGACTCAGTAATCTTTGTTCTCTTTTTGCTTCTGCACACTACTGTCCTACGGCTGCTCTCTTATTCTACATACTGTTGTTGCTTCTCTATCTCTTTGCATTCTGCTATTCTCTATCACTCGACTGGTATGTCTCTAAGTTAGTTTTATAGTATCTCGACACAATATGTTTCAATTCATGATTATGTACGTTGTTCTTTTTGTGATTTATTCTATGGTTCTACTGCCTTTCATGTAATTAGCATGACTCAATAATGTCCTTTTCCTTTTGCTATTCTGCTTTCCCCATGTGATTCTCTATAACTGTTTGAGTCTTGTGTAATTAGCATGTCCCTGCTCTTCCTCTTAGCCTAATATGTCTCATGTTTCCTCTTGTGTGACTCTGTGTGAGACTTATGCAACTAGTATGCTTGCCCGTTTATGGGTTGATGTTTCTCATCTCAACATGACCCTTGTTACATGCTTAGCTTCCTATGTTATAAACCTGCCCCCCTCCACATAATACCTGAATGCTACATGGTTCTGATTTCATGCCTAATATGTGACTCTATGAATCTATGTTGCTTGTGACAACTATGTGGTAATTATGTGAATCTGTAACCTTATTCTACTGCTAACATGTGAATTATTTGTCCCCAACTCCCTATCCCTATTTTTGTTTGTTCCTTTCCTGAATTCTCTACCTGTTGGATTGTGGTTGCATTGCCTCTCCCTTTTGCAACCTGTTTTACAAAACTCTTCATTATTCTCTGAAGTTATTTTCAAAAGAACTGATGTTTCAAACTACTCTTTCAAACTCAACACTCTTTTAAACTACAAACACATCTCACTACTCTTAGACTTTAGGTTCAACCCCCTTCGTGGGAGCACTGCCTTGGGGACCCCTTAGTAGCCATTGAACTCTGACACACAAGGCTGGCATTCCACACTGCACTTACTCATTCGTGGCTAGGGAACTTGGGTGTGAGCACTGCCTGGGATCCCCTGAGATCCATAGGAACTTAGACACACCTGGGTTACAAGAGGTCTTGGCATATGGCATGTTAGATCTGGTACTTGGGCCTACTGTTAGACTCTCTATAGTATAGCTTCTTGATTTTCTTATTCAATTGTGTAATTCATGCTATACTTGTCTATAATAATTATTTGTAAAATAACTCTGGTGCTGGATAGTGAAAAGGGTGGGATTATGCATGTTTAGTATAAATCCGGGTAGAAACCATGCCTAGGATTTACTTCACCTATGTGTGCAATAGAAATCCTGTTTAGGACATATCTACCATGCATTAGAAATCATGTTCTTAGGTATATTTATGTCTGCATCTCATCACATGCATACTCACTTAGAAAAATCATGCTAAATATCCGTAAAAGGCTGCTATAATTACTTCTCACATAGTGATCCTGTTCGTAGTTAAAAAACTAGATGAAATGGTTGTTAATAATATCATCTCTTGCGTATTCATGCCTCACATCTAGAAATCTTGCTTAGGTTCATAATAACAAGTACCCATCACAAATTGCATTAGACATCATGTGACTTTAGGAATATTTGTTCGTTTTTAACATGTATTCAGACTCTTGTGTTAAACTATACTACAAAGGACTCCTAGAAATCATGCGATAGGTTCGATAATTTAGTGAAACCATGCCCCTGTACCATATGTGTAATAAGTAACCTCGTTTAAAATAGACTTCAATGATTGAAAACATTTTTTAAGAATTTAAACCCAAACTGATTTCATACTCGACATCTTGCTTGCATTCTTAGATACCATGCCTATAGGATCTGAATTTTCTCACCATATGTCTATTAAAATCAAAGTATAGGGATCTTCATTCCACCTATGTCTTAAAATAATAAGCAACATATATTCAGACGTCGAGGCAAGCCTTAGGATCAATATTTGATAAAATCTGATTAACCGTCTTTTATACACTGCCTGTCATTACAAAAATGGTTTAAAAATCAATCATGCACTCTTTTTCTAGAACTTACTAAAATCCTATATTTGCTACTATCTATATACTTAGAACTATTGTTTTGCCTACAAATTACTGGGATTTAAAGTCATTTACTCCTTTCCTTTCTTAAAATGCATCAAAACCTGCTATTTACTATTGTTGTTTTTTCACATCTGAAATCCCTACTCTAGGTTCTAAAATATGAGACTTCTTTGTGTTTGAGACGTGCTATTAACGTGCATTATTTGTGGAGGATATATGATCCATATGTAAGTTTATGTGTATCCCGTATGTGCAAGTCCTAATTGTTTCTTTACTTGTCGCTTAGAGTTTATCCTTTAAACCTGAGGGTCAACCTAGTACTCCCCTTATAGGATTAGTAGTCCTAAACAACCTCCGGGACTTATAGAACGGGACGAATAATAGAACACAATAAGCTTCGTGACCAACACACGCGTTTTAAATACCTTAGCGGGGTCGGGAAGGGTAGAATATGGATATGATGACCGATGCGCTAATACCACGTGTAGCCCCTCTTCGATGCGTGACATACCGGGTATTGCATTGATGTGATCCATATTGCTTTAAAACCTAGGACATTTTCATTCAAATGGTTTTACTTTCCTATTCTTTAAATTGTTTTTTAATAATTTCAGTAATTACTTGAAATCCTCTCTTACGTGAGCCCTTTTTGTCATTCGTTTACTGTCCAAATTAACAAAACTATTTGGCTGGGACCCACAATTGTGGATCTTGGGGGGTGCCTAACACCTTCCCCTTGGGATAACTTCAAGCCCTTACCCAATCTCTGGTAATGCAAACTAGTTTATGAGTTAATTATTCTAGGTGCCCTAACGTACCATAAAATCGTTAGGTGGCGACTCTTCCTTATACCCTTTACTTTAAGGAGTTGTTCAAAATGTCATGAAACCCGATATCCCCGTACCTAACCTGTGCAAGGAAAAAGGGGGGCGCGACAGCATGGTGACTCTGCTGGGGACATTCCCTAGGCTTTTACCATTACAAGTTGCTTTGTGAATTCAGACCTTTAATTTTGTTAAATGCTTACACTTTTTCCTATTCCCCGTTATATGCTATTAACTGTTTGATTTTTGCAAGTATTTATCTCACCTGAACGAAACTGACATATCTTCATGTTTTCTTTGTAACTGCTTTCAATTATAACTGTTGTATTTTTTTTCTTTACTGCTTTCCTCAACGTGAAAATACATGCCTATTTGTTTAAATATTGTTTATTGCATATCATGCTCCGCATTTATATTCCACTCGTGCTAAACAAAAATCCTATAGAAACGCTTACAATGAGTGGTTGCGCTATTCCAATATTACTACCCCCTAAATTCGAAAAGGCATATTTGCAGTAAAACTAGTCGATCAGCGGTGCAGTCGATAGTTCCGTGCCTTCCCCCTTGAGTTGTCCGCTCAAGGGTGCCGGTCTAATACCCCATAGAAACCCTACTCCATTGTAATGTTGCATGCATCATGATCAAACCTAGCCAGGCTAATGTGTTGTCCGCACAATAGCCTTTAAGATAGCCTTGTCCAAAGTCCATTGGGTTTCCGTGGAACCCAAACGTACGCCTTCACATTCTATGCATTTATTTGGGGAACTAAATGCTCTTTGCTAATTATTGATGTTAAATAGTCGAGTCTGGTAGGGGTAAGGGCCTAACCCTCTTTTGTTTTGCATAAATGAGGAACGAAACCCCCAGATTCGGCATGGTCGCCAATATCCACCCCAAATTGTTAAACTGGTGGGAGGACCTTCACTCCAGCGACAAAACACTCGTCAGGAAACACTTGGGCAACCTGCCCTCTCTTTTGGATATTCAGCCTAACAAAATGATGGTAGAGGCTGCTACCTTATTCTGGGATTGTGATCGGTCAGTATTCCGCTTCGGGAACAATGAAATGACACCGCTGCTGGAAGAAATAGGAGGTTTGGCCGGTTTGGCTTGGGAATCTCCAGGGTTGCTGATGCCTGAGAATCGCACAGGCCGGGGTTTTCTCAAAATGTTGGGTCTGAAGAAAAATCTAGACTTGGTATGTTTAAAGGATTCGTACATCCCTCTTGATTACTTGTACGAAAGGTTCGGTCATAGCAAATCATACCGCACCTATCAGGACGAGTTCACCCTCACTTCTCTAGGGAATATCCATCACCGAGTGTTTGCTTTCATTGTCTGTTTTCTGGGTTTAATGTTGTTCCCGACAAAGATGGAAAGGATCCACACTAGGTTGGCCATGGTCACTAAGACTTTAATAGAGGGGATCAACGGACAAGACTTCAGCTTTGTGCCTATGATCATTGCAGACATATATCGAGCCTTAGAAAAGTGTCAACAGGGAGCAAAGCATTTCGAAGGTTGCAACTTATTACTTCAACTTTGGCTCACTGAACATCTGCGAAGGGGTGACTACCAACAAGACATCCATCAAAGAATCTGGGATGACCATATCGCTTTCCACCACCCAAAGCGAATGAACTATATTCAAGACATGTTCGCTCAGCCGGAAAATGTCGAGGGATGGGTTGAATTACTGGGGAATTTGACTGAGGACCAGATTCAGTGGATGAGAAGGCCAAAGCGCAAGTTAAATTCAATAGTCTACGCAAGAGGCTCCGTGAATGTGAAGATAATCATCACCAGATACACGAGTCCAGCAGAAAGCTGATTGAGGAATGGAAGGATATGGCTATCAGCTCCAACAAGAGGCTAGGGTACTTGGAGCGATGTATAGTCGAGCTGGAGGAAAGGTTCATCAAGAGGATCGAGGCCTGCAAAAAGGCTGAAGGAGACGAAGGAGGATATCTAGCCAGGACCTACCTACTGCTGGGACTTCGCGAGTTGGGAAAGTTGATCGAAGGAAGCAGGAATGCCGAATCTACGGAAGGTCCTTCTGGGACCAAGTAGATAGGGGTGTCTTTCATTTTGTGTCCTTGATGTAATAAGGCCATTGGACAATAGTGACTTTTATTTTTCACATATTTAGAGTCATTTTTATCAAAAAAATGAGGCATTTAGCATTTTAAGTTCTCCAAATTAATTTGTCGCTAGGCCTACCTCGGGCACAAAGAGGTTCCCCAACTTAGGATGCGTTTTACATTTTCGCATTACGTGTTTTAATTACCGCAATATTCTTTATAATCCTCACTGACTTCGCTACCTTTTTGCTTTTCCTTTATCTATTATTCCCCTCCCAAAAGGTTAGTTCGTGCATTCTGGCATCATCAGCTTATCACACAAGATCCAAGGGCCCTCCTCCTACTCCTCCTCCTACTCCTCCCAGAGACAAAGGCAAAAGTATGATGGAAGATTCCAGCGGCACCAGACAAGAGAATAGGGTTGAACGGGTAGAGGCCACTGATGGCCGAGGTATTCAGGTTTTGCATGAGAACATGTCACCACTGGAACAAAAGCTACTGAAATTTCAAGAAGAACTTGATCAAGTTCGGAATCTGGCCAAACTATCATTTTCCCTCAATGTCCCTGACGTCACCTCTACACCTCCACAGAATATCCCGAAATAGCCAAATCACCTTTCACTTCATCGTCATGCCACTCCCCCTAAGAACCAAACTCTCCCCGCACAGTGCAACACTTTCCACAACACTCCACCTCCACCTCCGGGACCTCAGACTCACACAAAAGATCATCTCTTTGCCTACAACAATCCCATCTACGTGGACACTATGACTCACTCCACCCCACCTGTCACACATACGTCTGAGTCCGATGAGAAAGACCTGCTTATCAAGAATCTGCCTGAGGAACTTAGGAAGTTGACTAGCCGAGTCCAGGGTGTTGAATGAGTCAAGAGAATCGAAGGTCTGAACTATGAAGACCTCTGCATACAGCCTGGTGTCGAACTTCCCGAGGGGTACAAACCTCCAAAGTTCGAGATGATTGACGGTGCTGGTGATCCAAGGGTCCACCTGAGGACCTACTGTGACAAATAGGTTGGCGTAGGAAAAGACGAAAGGATCCGCATGAAGCTATTTATGAGGAGTTTGAAGGGAGATGCGCTATCTTGGTATATCAGCCAAGACCCCAAGAAGTGCTCCAACTGGGTGGGTATGGCCACAGACTTCATGGACAGGTTTAGATTCAACACAGAGAACAAACCAGATGTGTTCTATATTCAGAACTTGACGAAGAAACCAACAGAAACCTTTCGCGAGTATGCTACTCGTTGGAGGTCGGAAGCTACCAAAGTCAGGCCTGCCTTAGAGGAAGAACAGATGACCAAATTCTTTGTTCGGGCTCAGGACCCGTAATACTATGAACGACTGATGATTGTTGAGGGTCAAAAGTTCTCTGACATTATCAAATTTGGAGAGCGGATTGAAGAAGGTATCAAGAATGGTATGGTTACTAACTTTGAAGCTTTGCAGGCCACTAATAAAGATCTGCAGTCCGGTGGTGTGTCCAGAAAGAAGGATTTGGGAGCCGTGATGGTTGCACAATGAGCCAAATCCCCGCCCAAATACCAGGTCTATCCCGCACCTCCATTCACATATCAACCCACTCCAAATTACCAAGCACCCTCACCTTCATATATATATATATATATATATATATATATTCAATATTAAACACCCATTAACGTAACACCCATTTAGGGTCCACAACCTTAGTATTTAAAGCTAGCTACTCATGCTTAAAGGCAAAAAGATGAGAGTAATAAATGTCATAAAGCTTACAAAATACAAGAATCTTCACTTCTAAAGCTTTCAAAAGAGAGGAATATTCAAAGTGTGTATTGTAGCTCAAAAACCAGACAAAAATGACCCACAAAACCCCAACAAATCTATTTATAGTGGGCTAAAACTCGGGGTCAATACGGACAAAAATACCCTTCCAGGTCAACTATGCGACCGCATTCCTGTTGCATAACAGAATTGCGGTTTGCATTCTTAACGAATCCATCGCAGATTTGAAACCCTAGTCCCCAGGTATTCGTCGCATTAATGTTATGAGGTCCGCATTGTTGATATGCGACCGCATAATATCATCGCATTTCTGCTCTTAGATTTTGGCACAGAAGGTTTGCGGTTCATTATGCGACTCGCAAACCTGTTATGCGATCGCATAATAGACCGCATTCTTGCACTTGAAAATTGTCAAATGAACTGTTGGACTCTGGGATTCACCTGGGAATTATGCGGTCCGCATAACAGATTTGCGGTCCGCAATGTTGACTATGCGATCACATTTTGCCCCTTTCTTGTCTATTTTTGGCTTTTTGATCTCATTTACATGTTCTTGAGTCTTCCAACCTCATACACTACAAAACATTAAAATTACATAAGTATAAAAGATAATTTCTTTTAAAACAAGCCAAAATCCAAGAAATTTGGTATTAAATGTGCCGAAATTCTCCGGCACATCAATCCTCCACTCGATAAGAGCTATTGCCACATTTCCAGTCGATTAGCGACATTCACACTCCAAGCATACATTATACAAATCTGATTGCTGATTCTAGGTCCAATAATCATGTCTCACCCAATACGAGTTGCGCGGTCGTCAAGTTGAATAAAGCCCCATCTACAATCTCATACAACGCCCTCCATGCACCAACAAGACACATCTAGAATATGACCAATAAGGAAGGGAAACCTGCATACAGAACTATACAGCCCGCATAACGAATAAAACAACCAAACAAATGCTATGAACCTATCCCACAAATGAGAAGCAAAACACGTAAAATAAGTATATGAAATTGTAACCAACATCTCACCGTTTCGGCGTGCAACCCGATCCACACATGATACTGTTTTAACGAGCAACCCGATCCAAATATCATATCCATGGCGCTGGGCCACCCGATTCACACATAAAAATCTGCATGGGAAAACCCATCGATCTAAAATTCTCATGCTCACTAGACACACGTAAATCAACCACAAGAAAACCTAGTGCATAAACATAACCCTAGGGGGACAGATACCATCATGCACTACAAAGGGCCAAGCACGACTAAGGTGCAGTTTCCCAGTCTCCAAATCACAAGAATACAAAAGAATCACCATATCTGATCCCATCTCCACCACTCAAATAACTAACTCATCTCTCATACCTGATCATCCCACGAGAAATACTTCCATAAATATTTCATGCCGCATAAAAAAATCTGAGCATCAGCAGTCGATCAACCAGACAAGTATCATAATACCAATGAAGCACCCGTAAGTCAAACCACAATGCACCCTCTAAAATGTGCACTCTTATCAAGTGATACTAGATAGTGCCAGCATTCTTCTAAATATCTGAAACTGGTTATGCCATCTAGAACTTACGACTTTCCACTAGAAACTAAATCATAAATTCGCACATGTAAATCTCAATCCAGCATGACGCATGGCCTCTACCATACCATCATATGAAAGCATGAGAATCCCATTATAACCTTTGAGCCATAAGTAGGACACATACTTTATCACCTAGAAATCTTCCACTTGATCCCATCTAGGAGAAAATCAAAATACACAATATACTCTTTGTGCCGGTAGAAAATATCCATTCAAACTGTGGTAGACATCATCGAGAATTCTTCGAAACCCATAGCACAAGACCAAGCCATCATAATTGAATACCTCTAACTCAACCAAGTCGTGTATGTCGCAAAGACTCAACACTATTGCCACAAAGTTGCTATGATCCGACCAATCATTTTGTAAAATTGTGCCTCGTTACCCTTTTTATGCTTGACACATGTGTGTTTATGGTTTTATGACTTGCAGGGTTGGTTAGATTCATTCCGAGAAGCTTTCGAGTTGATTTGGACCATTTGATTTTTGACTTAGAAGTTTAAATTATAAATGTTGACCAAAATTTGATTTTTTTATAACGACCTTAGAATTGGATTTTGATGACTCTGATAGATTTGTATCATGATTTCGGAATCAGGCGTATGCTCAGAATTGATTTTGGAAGTCCGTAGATTAGATTGTGTTGATTTGCCAAAATTTAGCAATTTGAAGTTGAAAAGTTTGACCATTGGTTGACTATTAGATATCGAGCTCGGAATTTTATTTTGGGACTTAGAATAGGCTCATTATACTATTTAAAACTTTTCTGCTAAATTTGATACCACTTGAAGTTGATTTGATATGATTCAGACGTTTAGTTGTAGTTCTAGAGGTTCTACAACTTTATTTTGAAATTCATCCGTTTTAGAGTTCAATTCATAGTTTTAGATATTATTTTTGTGTTTTGATTGCGCAAACGAATTTGTATGATGTTTTTGGACTAGTGTATTTATTTTGTTTGGAGCCCTGAGGGATTGGATGAGTTCAGGACATGTATCAGAATGGTTTTGAACTAAAAATGTGTTGCAAGTGTTTCTAGTGCTCAGTCATCGCAATTGCGAGCACAAGAATCGCAATTGCGAAGGCGGAAGTGGGGGAACAAATGTCGTAACTGCGAATCCGCCTTCGCATTTTTAAGGCAGCAGAATTTTGGCTATGTTCGCAATTGCGAACAAGTGTTCACTTTTGCGGTTAGGTCCAACTTTGCAACTGCGAAGCCTCTATCGCAATTGCGATAATTCTTGAGGCTGTCAGGGTTCAAAAATGCAAGCCCTAGTCCGCAATTTTGAGGTTTCGCAAATGCGATCCATGTATCGCAAATGCGACATCTGCAGCTGGTACAAAAGGCTAGGAGACGAGAATTTTAAAAATATTCTCTCATTTTTTAACCCTAGACTCGGTAGAAGGCGGCTTGGAGAGGGTATTCACCTATAAATTTTGGGTAAGTTATTCTAATCATGTTCCATCAATATATATTATATTTTAACATCAAAATCATGTGAATTAAAGTGAAAATTTGTGAAACTTTTTTATATTTGTGAAAAATAAGAATTTGAGTTTTGAGAGCCGAATTGCACTCGAATTTTGAAACTAACCACATATATGAACTCGTAGGATCATGGGTAGTCTAAATCTACCATTGGAACCGGGTTTTGCCTCGGTGGGCCCCAAGTTGACTTTTTAAAAAAAGAGTAAAGATCTTAACTTTATCTTTGTAATTGATTCCCCACCATTAATTGATGATATTAAGTATATTTTTGTTAGATTTCAGCCGCGTGGATGCGATTTTAGGGAAAAATCTATTTTTGAGGGTTGATTTAGCATAGTCGAGGTAAGTATTTGGCCTAGCTTTGTGTGGGGGAACTAACCCTTAGGATCAGTATTGATTGATTCGTTCGTGCTATGTGAAAGCCGTGTACGCGAGGTGACGAGTGGGTACATGGGTTGTACTTGGTATTTGACCGGTTTAGGCTACTCAGACTCTTTCCATGCTTTAATTTAATTGTCATATCATGTTCTAATTTATCATAGTCGATCTATTCTTACTTTTGTTAATCCATCCCTACTACTTTGCTTAATTGATTTCTCTAACACTTGTTCTACTCCTTGTTTGATAAACTGCTCTCATGCCTTAGTTGAACTTGTTACCTCTTTTGTTGTTACATGATATCCCTTCATTGTTGATTATCGTTATTTGAAGTTATTGTTCATGTTATCTCTTTCATTGTTGATTTCCATTATTTGAAGTCATTGTTATACGTTATCTTTTTATATTGTGAGTTAGTCTCTTATTGTTGAGTTATTTGGGGTTGAAGTGTTGAAAGATGTTAACACGTTAAGGCGAAATTGTTGTTGTTGAGACATATTTCTTGTTGAGAATTTTACATTCATTGTTGTTGTTGTTGATATTCTTTTACATGATATGGTGGAGCATGGTCTATTGTTGTATAAATATTGATATTGTTGATTGTTGGCAAGTTATGATATATGGACACTTTTAGTGTGAGTTGTATTGTGATGTGATATTGACGCGCATGTGGCGGTTTAAGGATTTAGGCTAATGTGCATGCAGGCGGTATAAGGTGGGAATTATGTGTGTGATGCTTGTAAGGGAACTACGTGAAGCCATGTGATGCCATAAGGTGAGCTAAAGTGCATGTAGATATTTCGGGAAAACTATTTTCATAATCTATATCCAATGTAAAGCTCACGCGGCAGTGTAAGAAGAGATTGTGATTGAAATTGAGGAATGTGAAACAAGTCGGTACCTCAGTTGTGAATCTTGATTTATACGAGGCGATACCTCGGTTGTGACTCTTATAGTACATGAGGCTGTACCTTATTGTGATTCTTGTGGTTTACCTCGTGTTGAAGAGAGTTTTGGTGGGAACATTTCTTGTCGTTTCGTTCTTCCTTGTTCTATCAAATGTTGTCTGTATAAGATCACTGTGATCCCCCGTTATTTCTTCCTCTATATTATTTCCATGCCTAAGTTCCGTTATTAGTTCATGTTATTATCTTGTTTTATATCAGTTATTTATCCACTATCAATTATTTATCCTCATTACATTTTCATACTGATTATTTAAATCCTAGTAGGTATCTTGACCTGGCCTCGTCACTACTCTAGTGATGTTAGGATTGATTCTTATAGGGTACCGTTGTGGTGTACTCATACTACGCTTCTGCACATTGTTTTGTGCTGATCCAGGTATGTTTGCTCGTGCCGGTCGTTAGTGATCATCTGTTAGCTGCTTTACAGAGACTTCAAGATATGCATGCTTAGCGTCCGCAGGCCTCGAAGTCACCTTCCTTTGCTGTATTACTATTGTATTTTTTCAGTTAGATAGTGATGTAGTAGGTACTCTAGTATGACTCTTTAGAGATTATGACTTAGTCCCACTGGTCTTGGAAAGTGTATTGTTGTTGATTCTATCTTCAGAAGTTTACATCAGTTATTCATCTTCGTTTTAGTTTTATTTAATTATTTTGTCAGGCTATTATTAGTTGTTACGCTTACCTAGCCGTAGAGACTAGGTTCCATCATGACATCCTACAGAGGGAAATTGGGGTCGTCATAAGTTGGTATCATAGCTCTAAATTCATAGGTGTTACGAGTCATAAGAATGTTTAGTAGAGTCTTGCAGAATGGTAGACTTCTGTACTTATCTTTGAGAGGCTACAGAATTGTTAGGAAAACCTCACTTCTTTCATTCCTTATCATGCAAATTGGTTGACTTCGAAAACTGAATCTTTGACTTTCTATTCTCTCACAGATGGTCGCATTGCTAGATCCGACGATCTAACACCCACATCCTCTGATAAAGTCGTGAGAGTCCAGGGTCGGGCTAGAGGACGAGGACGGGTATGTGGTGTAGCTAAAGCACATGCCCGAGTTACGATAGAGGAGCCACCAGTAGCTTCATTTGGGGGACAGGCACTTGACGCGCCTATTGTGACCCATGCACTTCAGGAGACCCTCACACAGTTTTTGAGCATGTTCGGTACCTTAGATCAAGCGGGGTAGATTCCACTTGCACCAGACACATCTCAAGCTGGGGGAGGAGTCAGACTCCCATGGCCCGTACCCTAGAGCAGCCGGTCGAGTTTGATCACGTCCTAGAGGTTATGCTAGTACATCATGTTATTCCGGTTTAGTCTGTGGTTAGGAAGCAACGTATGAGGAGAAGCATTTTAGACTTGAGAGGTTTAAGAAGTATCTCCCTCATACTTTTAGTGGTTTAGTTTCAGAGTATACACTTGGTTTTCTTGAGGAGTGCCACCATATTCTCCGCACCATGTGTATTGTGGAGACAAGTGGAGTTTCTTTCATTACTTTCCAGTTGTTAGGAGCAACATATCAATGGTGGCGAGTGTACGAGGAGGGTAGCCTAGCCAATGCAAATTCACTTACATGGACTCAATTTTCAGTGTTATTATCGAGGGATTTTTTTCCCCAGACCTTTACGGATGCATGACGCACGAAGTTTGAGCAGCTGCGCTAGGGTACTATGACAATGTTGGAGTAAGTTGTCAAATTCAGTGACTTGTCCAGACATGCACCTGCCTTGATTTCTACATTCAGAGAGAGAGCCTTTCGATTCACCGAGGGGCTCAACTATGGAATTAGATTCAGCATGGCCTGAGATTTGGATGCAAATACCCTATATCAGCAGGTAGTAGAGATTTCACAGAGGTTGGAGGGTATGTGGGGTCGTGAGAGAGAGGACGGGGAGGCCAAGAGGCCCCGAGCTACTGGAGGATTTAGTGGTGGTCACGCTGCAACTACAACCCATCATGGAAGAGGCTATTTGTGCCATGCAGTTCACTCAACACTTCTAGCTTCTAGTGGTGCTTTGGGTATTCCGAGGTCTCATGTTGCACACTTTGCTCAGCAACTTTCTAGTGCACCTCCTTCAGTGGGTGCCTTAAGTAGTATATCCATCCATCCAGGCCCGAGCCAATCCTAGCACCCACACCCACTAAGAGCTTGCTTTAAGTGTGGTGATACTCGTCATATGGTAGAGATCGCCACGAACTTAGGAATGGTGCACCTCCACAGACTAATCAGACTCCACAGATTCAGTCAGGTCCACAGTCTTCTCAGGCCATGGTTATTTCCCCAGTTGCTGCTTCACCTGCACAACAAGCTAGGGGTGGGGGACGAACGAGTAGAGATCTCCCTATAGGGGAGGCCATGCCAGATTCTATACTTTTCCAAGTAGGACAGAGGCAATTGCTCCAGACTCAATCATTATAGGTATGCTTTCTGTTTTCCATAGAGATTCATTACTCTTATTTGATCTGTAATCCACTTATTCATATATGTCATCTTACTTTGCTCCGTATTTAGATATATATCGTGACTCTTTGAGTTGTCCTGTTTATGTATCCATGCCTGTGTGAGATTCTATTATTGTGGATCGTATGTGTTGGTCGTGTTAAGTTATTATTGGTAGTTTTGAGACCAAAGCTGATCTATTGTTACTTAGTATGGTCGACTTTGATGTTATCTTGGGCATGGATTGGTTGTCTCCCTATCATGCCATTCTAGATTGTCACGCCAAGATAGTGGCATTGACTATGCCATGTTTTCCACGGATAGAGTGAAGGGGTGGATTAGATTATGTTCCTAGCAGGGTCGTGTCATTTCTAAAGGCTCAGCGGATGGTTGAGAAGGGGTGTGATTCTTATCTATCCTTTCTAAGGGATGTCAGTGATGGTACTCCTACCGTTGAGTTAGTTTTGGTAGTGAGAGACTTTCTAGATATATTTTTCGCGGATCTTTCGGGCATGCCACCCCGATAGGTATATCGATTTTGGTGTTGACTTATTGCTGGACACTCATCCCATTTCTATTCCACCACATCGTATGGCCCCATCGGAGTTGAAGTAGTTAAAGGCAGTTGCAAGAGTTGCTTGATAAGGGTTTTATTCAACATAGTGTGTCGCCGTGGGGTGCTTTGTTCTTTTTTGTGATGAAGAAGGATGGCATGCACATATGTATTCATTATTGACAGTTGAACAAGGTTACAGTGAAGAACAAGTATCTACTACAACACATTGATGACTTATTTGATCAGCTATAGGGTGCTAGAGTGCTCTCAAAGATTGATTTGCGGTCAGGTTACCATCAGTTAAAGATTTGGGATCCGGATATTCCAAAGATTGCCTTTAGGACTAGGTATGGTCACTACGAGTTCCTTGTGATATCATTTGGGCGGACAAACACCCTAGAAACATTTATGCACTTGATGAATAGTGTATTCCTGCCATATATTTATTCATTTGTCATTATGTTTATTGACGACATTTTGGTGTACTCCCCTAGATGGGAAGATCACGAGAAGCACTTGAGGATCGTGCTTCAGACCTTGATAGAGAAGAAGTTGTATGTATAATTCTCAAAGTGTGAATTCTGGCTTGAGTTGGTGGAGTTTTTAGGTTATGTAGTATCGAGTGAGGGGATCAGGGTAGATCCAAAGAAGATTGAAGTAGTGCATAGTTGGCTCAGATTATCTTCGACTATAGAGATTCGGAGTTTTCTTGGTTTGACAAGGTATTATCGTCGTTTCGTGGAGGGTTTCTCATCTATTGTTGCACCTATGACCAGATTGACCTAGAAGAGTGCTCCTATTAGATGGTTCAAGGAGTGTGAGGCGAGCTTTCATAAGCTCGAGACTACTTTGACTATAGCCCTAGTGTTGTTGTTGCCTATAGGCTCGGGATCTTATACTATGTATTATGATGAGTCACGTGTTAGCCTTGGAACGATGTTGATGCAAGACGATATGGTGATTGCCTACGTGTCTCAACAGCTGAAGACCCATGAGAAGAAATATCTGGTCCATGACTTGGAGTTGAAAACCGTTATTCATGCATTAAAGTTCTAGGGGCATTATTCATACAGTGTTCCCTATGAGGTCTTTACCCACCACCGGAGTCTACACCATATGTTCAAATTGAAATATCATGTAGCAGTGGAGGTTGTTACAGTTTCTTAAGGACTATGATATCACCAATATATATCATCCCGGGAAGACCAATGTGGTGGTCGATGCCTTGAGTCGAAAGGCGGAGAGTTTTGGTAGTTTAGAATATCTACCAACATTAGAGAGGCCATCAGCCATGGGTGTTCAGGCCATGGACAACCAGTTTGTTAGATTGGATATTTTGGAGACCATTCGAGTTCTTTCCTGCGTGGTTTCTCGATCTTCTCTATATGATCATATCAGAGAGTGTTAGTATAATGACCCCCACTTGCTTGTCCATAAGGACACGGTTCAGCATGACGATGCCAGGGAGGTTTCTATTGGAGATGACAGTGTGTTGCTGATGTAGGGTTGGTTATATGTGCCTAATGTGGATGGTTTGTGTGATTTGATTCTTCAGTTCGCGATACTCCATTCATTCGAGTGCCGCTAAGATGTATCAGGATTTAAGGCAGCACTATTGGTGGAAGAGGATAAAGAAAGACGTAGTAGAGTATGTAGCTTGGTGCCTAAATTATCAGTAGGTGAAATATGAGCATTAAAGGTCGGGTGGTTTTCTTCAGTGACTTGAGATTCTCGAGTAGAAATAGGAGCGTGTCACCACGGACTTCGTTGTTGGGCTCCCACGGACTCAAAAAAAATTTGACGTGGTATGGGTGATTGTGGACAGGTTGACCAAGTCGGCTCATTTCTTTCTGATAGTGACTACATATTCTTTAGAGCAGCTAGCTAAGGTATATATCCGCGAGATTATCCAACTTCACGGCGTACCGATATCTATCATCTCTGACTGGGGTACGCTGTTTACATCGTGTTGCTAAAGAGCTGTACAATGTGAGTTAGGCACGCGGGTTGAGTTGAGTACAACATTTCACCCCAGACGAACAGACAGTCTGAGCGCACCATTCAGATATAGGACGATATACTTCTCTGTGTTATGGATTTTGAGGGTTCTTGGGATCGGTTCTTGCCGCTTGTGGGGTTTGCCTACTAAAACAACTACCAATCAAGTATTGAGATGGCTCCTTACAACTCCCTATATGGGAGATGGTGTTCTTCTCCAGTTTGGTGGTTTGAGCTAGGAGAGGCTACGTTTTTAGGCACATATTTTGTTCGAGATGCCTTGGAGAAGGTTGGATGATCCCTGATCGGCTTCGTACAACCCAATCTAGACATAAGAGTTATGCGAATCTGAAGGTTTGCGATGTTGCATTCATGGTTGGAGAGCGAATCTTTCTCATTTCACCCATGAAGGTTGTCCTGAGGTTCAGGAAGAAGAGGCATATTGGACCTGTTGAGATCCTTGAGAGGATCGGTGAGGTGGCCTACAAGCTTGCATTGCCACCTAGTTTATCTGCGGTTCATCCGGTGTTCCATTTTTCTATGTTTTGAAAGTATTATGGTGATTCGTCTCATGTTCTAGATTTTAGCATAGTCCAATTGGATGAGGATTTGACCTATATTGAGAAGCCAACGACTATCTTGGACAGACATGTCTGGAAGGTTAGATAAAAGAACATTGCTTCAGTGAAGGTTCAATGGAAGGGTCATCTGGTAGAGGAGGCAACTTGGGAGACCGAGCACGACAAGCGGAGTCGATATCCTCATCTACTCACCACTTCAGTTATGACCTTATTGTTATAACCCATATTCACGTACGCTGGTTCATTCCATAAGTTAGTCGACGTAAATCTGAGAACATATTATCTTTGAGATGATAAGAAGTTAATCCTATTGGTCTTAAATGATACAAGAGCGTATAAGGGTGATTAACAAGTATTAGAAGTTAATCGAATCAAGGATGTTGTAACCTGAATTTTTGGGTAAACCTAGGGGTGCTTAATATTCTCAAGAGGTCGTGTTTTAATGTATTTGAATCATATAATATCCGTATCATAAGTCTTGAAGTCAAACGAGTTATGAAACAAAAGTCGACAAAAGTTGTCGCAACTTATGTTCATAATTTTACTTAAGCTTTAGGTCAAATGTTACTAAGATTTTCTCCAAATTTACTCGGAAATATGGGGTGCTCTACCCACAAAATTGAAGATCTGTGAGTCTATTTTCCAATGCATTAAACCGCTTAGCAATACGACATCAGTAGAGAGATATATGCATTGTTGCGAGACTGCACAGGCTGCTAGGTGACAAGTAGGTGTGTCACCTACTTGGTTAAATGAGGTCCCAAAAAGAGGCAATTTCGGGTCGGCCAAAGATCCCATTTAAAGGATTTTTTCTTGAAATATAACCCTCATTATATATCACAAATAACCAGACCTAAACCCCTGCAAACTTCCTCCCAAAAATTATCCACAAACCCTAATTGATTTTCTCTCTCTTTCAAGTTCTAATTGGGGGTAAAACCTAGAGTTTGAAGAACCAATATAAGGGTTAAGTTATCCAACAAGTAAGTTAAGTTTACTTCTCTCTTTCATCCATTGTTTCTGCTCATGGTAATTCGTTCTATACTTGTAAGAGCTCACGGGACGGTGATCAGAAGCCGTGAGTTTGAGTTATTCACTTGTAGCGGACTGTTTTGTGGACTGTTTTGTGTTGTTGTTGGGCTGCGTGTTTTACTACTATTTTGTGGAGTTTTGGAGGATAAAGGGTTTGGAGAAACACCATATAGATGTAGGGTGGTGGGCTGGTCGTTCGTCGTAACATTTCTGGTTTGTTTGACACTACTACGGTGGTCGTTTTGTGTATGAAGAGATTGTGGTGTGTTGGGCTGTTTGGTGATTGTTTTGAATTGTGTGAAGTCATATATATAGGGGAGGTTCTATCTGTTTCGTCATAAAATATGTTGTGGTCGATACATAATAGTTATGATACCTAAACGATAACGATAGTCTCGTTTCTCTTATTGTAGATTAAGGAGTCGTGAGATTTGCATAGCTCGAGGTTGGGCAGTATATATATACAAGGTATGTGAGGCTATCCTTTTCCTTATTTTGCATGACTACGATTGTACATAATGCAATGAACGAGCTTCCAAAGATACTCTACTCTTAGAAGCTAGTAGTACTTACATTGTTTCCCTTCTTATGGAACAATTGATGTTGAGGNGATTGTACATAATGCAATGAACGAGCTTCCAAAGATACTCTACTCTTAGAAGCTAGTAGTACTTGCATTGTTTTCCCTTCTTATGGAACAATTTATGTTGAGGTTGCTTCTCTTATTCTTATGTTATCAATGTTGTTGGTACTTCCTAATTCTTATAAGATTCTTGATGAAGAGTTAATCCTAATAACGTGTAAGGAGAATAACGACCTTACGTCACTCCGAAAGGTTAAAAATATGATTCCAGTGAGTCCTACATGCATTATGTATATCTATTTTACTCTACCGAGTCGCGCTATAGTCGGTCGGGTATGGAACCTATTGTGCAACCACTGATCAATTGGATTTTACCAAGCTCCACGTGGTCGGGTACATTTTACCGAGCTTGTTACGGACGGGTATGATATGATGATGATGTTGCCCACAGAGGCAGATGTTTTAAAATTTTATAAATATACATGTACGTATCACGCATTTCATGTCAGTAGACCTCAGAGGTACCCAGATGTTAGAGGTTGTATATACTTTATCCTCATTTACGTTACTGTTCTTACTTATACTTTCCTGCCTTACATACTCAGTACTGTATTTGTAATGGCGTCCTTTTTATTTGTGAACACTGCATGTCATGCTGCAGGTCCTGATAGACAGATAGACGCAGCCCCACCCCCCCCCACCACAGTAGGCTTCCCAGTTCAACGGTTATTGGCGAGATCCCTTCTCCGGACTTGTCGTGGTCTTAGTATGAATTTTTGTTACAGATATTATGGGTATGTCGGGGGCCTGTTATGACAATGTTGCAGCACTTATGCTCCTTTAGAGGCTCATAGATAGGTGTCGACTCATGTATAGTTTGGTATGCCTTGTTGGCTAATTTTTGTTGTATAGTCTTTCAGGTAGCGTTGTGGCTCGTACCTTATATGTAGTTTCTTATCAGTCTTGTCATCCCATATTATTTATGTTCATGACATTATCTTTCATTGTTGATTATTTATGTTCCATATTTACCATTCATATTGATCTCGTCGACCCTTAAAGATAATAGGGAAGGTTAGATAAAATGTACGTTAGTGCTCGGCAAGTATGGCCAGGGTGCTAGTCAAGATCCTCCAGTTTGGATCGTGACAATTATGCATGTTAGAGTATGAACATTTGTTTTACGAGGGGGAGAATGTAACGACCTGACCGGTCATTTTTTGTAATTCTGACCCGTTACCCCTTTTTATGCTTCACACATGTCTGTTTATGGTTTTATGACCTGCAGGGTTGGTTAATTTTGTTCTGGGAAGATTTCAGTTGATTTCGACCCTTTGATTCTTGACTTAAATGTTTAAATTAGAAATGTTGATCAAACTTTGACTTTTGTGAAAATAACCCCAAAACCGTGTTTTGATGTCTACGATAACTGCGTATCCTGATTTCAGACTTAGGTGTATGACCATAATTGATTTTGAAAGTCTGTAAGTTGAATTGTGTTGATTTACCGAAATTTAGCAATTTGATGCTGTAAAGTTTGACAATAGGTTGACTTTTAGATATCGAGCTCGAAATTTGATTTTCGAGGGGGAGAATGTAACGACCCGACAGGTCATTTGTGTAATTCTGACCCGTTACCCCTTTTTATGCTTCACACATGTCTGTTTATGGTTTTATGACCTGCGGGGTTGGTTAGTTTTGTTACTAGGAAGATTTCAGTTGATTTCGACCCTTTGATTCTTGACTTAAATGTTTAAATTAGAAATGTTGATCAAACGTTGACTTTTGTGAAAATAACCCCAAAACCGTGTTTCGATGTCTACGATAACTGCGTATCGTGATTTCAGACTTGGGTGTATGACCATAATTGATTTTGGAAGTCCGTAAGTTGAATTGTGTTGATTAACCGAAATTTAGTAATTTGATGATGTAAAGTTTGACCGTAGGTTGACTTTTAGATATCGAGCTCGGAATTTGATTTTCGGACTTGAAATAGGTCTGTTATACTATTTAGAACTTTTTTTGAAAAATTTGATACCATTTGTAGTTGATTTGATAGGATTCAGATGTTTAGTTGTAGTTCTAGAGGTTCTTGAACTTTACTTTGAAATTCATCCATTTTAGTGTTCAATTCGTAGTTTTGGATGTTATCTTTGAATTTTGATCGCGCGACTGTCCAAACATTCCATAAGGACCAGGTCCATGAATGTGGCAATGTGCCTCCTTTCGTGCCTTAGCAACACACATTTGTTAACGAATTCGAACAAAACTTTGTGGGGTGGCTTCATCTCACTCTTATAGACAGCCTTGGGTTCAAGTCCCTCTTCATTGTCACTAAATTTCCTAGTAAGGGAAAGGGCAGTAGGGAGATTCTCTAGGCTTGTCCATTTAAGATTTTTATAGTCATTGTACCCTTCAACAGGTACACCCAAGGTCTCTCCCAGCTCTTTCTCATCAAAAGTTACTTTCACCCCCTTTACCACACTGGTGACCCTACCATCGTTTATCTCACAATTTGCCATAAACTCCACAATTTCAGTTCTGGTCAGGCTGCCATCCATATGAAGGACCATGTCCTTCCAGCCTTGCAACTGTAACTTCTCCAAAAGCATCAACATTCCTTCCTCCTCAGAATCATCTTCTTCTTCTTCTCCACTCTATTCTTCTTCCTCCACAATTTTCACTTTTCTTGATTTCACAGCAGACCTGGTTGTTTTAGCCAAAGTGCATGGTTAAGTGGACTTTGACTTCAAAATAGACTTCTTTGTGGAAGTCTTGGATTTCTTAACTTTAGGAGTCAAAACCTTCACTTCTTCTGTCTTATCTTCATCTCGAAGGACCAGGTCTATCGCATCAATTTCAGCAGCCTCAATAGGCTCACCCGCCTTCTTCTTTCCCTTAGCAGCAACTTTTCTTTTACTTTCTTCTAATGCTTTATCCAGTTCAGCCTCATTATGCTTCTTTTAACTTCTTGTTGGTCTTCCTCTTGTGGGAGGAATTTCAATAGGGGCAGAAGAGGCAAACTTCTTTTTCTTGTTTCCCCTATTAGTACTAGGGGTTTTAACTCCTGAACTTCCTTTCCTCTTTGGATTGTATCTTGCAGTCACCCTTTTCAGTAGGTGTGTGAGGGTTTCGTGATCAGATGGAATAGCTTCATCTACATTTTCCCAAGTTGAAACCAGCCCCTCACAGCTTCGCTAGACCCAATTCCCCCTATTTTTCTCGCACTCTCCTCTATTCTAGCAGATTCATCACCCCAAACAACCATTGCACATAATTCTTTAGTTAGACTGACAGGAGTGGGTGAAGAGCCAGCCACTCCTTTTCCCTTTTCCCACACAGTACTCCGAGCACCCTCACTCTATTTTTCTTTTCCTTTTTCATTTTTACCACCAACCTTTCCATACTCAGTAGTTTCAACACCTACCATGGATCATACCAACAAACCTATTCTCCAAATTTGTAGCAACCTCAGACATAGTTTCAGGAGTAAATTTAGGGCCAGATGATAGTTGTTCAGTCTTACAAGAAACCATTTATTCCCCATTATACACAATGCCTATTGCGCCGAAGTCCGTGCTAATGAAGATGACCTGAATGGACCAACAGACATAAATGAATCTTCAAATTCTGAGGTTCCTAGACCTAGCTAGCCTTCAATTGTTTATCTAATTTCTTAGATAATGCGGCTCCCAGTCATAGTCTTGCGAGCAAGATTCTTAGTTCTTCCTTTCTTAGACAGATGTGTGGTTGAAGGTGTGATATATGGCATGGGTGTGGTTTCCTTTGGTAGGGATGAAGGATTTTCAGAAGTGTTTGCAATTTCTGAGTTTCAGAGTTTTAGAAAACGAGTTTGTGTGAGAGTAGAAGAGGAGAGAAGTTTGAGAGAATTTTGACGGCTTGAAAGTTTAGAAGTGAAAAACAAATAACTCCTAATCAATATAAAGTGGAGGAATTCAATTGAGTAACGGCAAGTTTTGTAGAAGTCTAATCAAACTGCAAGTCAATTTGAAAAGACGTTCAAGACTATCCCTAGAATCTAGGCACTTAATGCGGTTAGGAATCTTCTTGAATAGAACTGGTTCATTTGTAACGGATAAGTCCAAAAATGATTTGAGTTAGATGTGACTCTTCTTTTAATCATGATCCAAATATAGTTATTTCAAATTATGCAGGGTGTAGAATGCATACCTAGGAATCTTGATGAACCAGGTTCTTCACTAAGAAAACTCTTGTGTAAGTCCAAATTTTCCAAGAACATTGAGATAATATCATTAGAGATTAATGAGTCATTTTAGCACATGGCAGAAGAGTATACTATTGAAAGTATGAGATTGAGCAAAATCTAATCTAACTATATACATAGATTACAAATTTTCTAACCAACATTTTGGTTTTCAATTTATTTTCATTTTTTTATTGTGAAATTTCGTACTGGTCCTTTTAGGTGATCTTAATCATACCTAAATCTAACATGTTCCTTTCAAAGTGATCTATACTTAGAGCTTTTGTAAAGATATATCTATTTGCTTGTCAGTAGCACACAATTCCACAGTGATTAATCTTTTTTCATAGTTGTCCCTCAAAAAGTGATGCCTAACATCTATGTGCTTAGTTTTTGTGATGAACCGGGTTCTTAGTCATACTAATTGCACTAGTGTTATTACAAAATATAGGGATACAACCAACATCAATTCCAAAGTCCATTAGTTGTTGTTTGATCCACAATAATTGAGCACAACAAGAAGCAACAACAACATACTCAGCTTCAGCAGTAGATAAGGACACAAATTTTTTCTTTTTTGTGGCCCAAGATACAAGACATGAGCCAAGAAAGTATGCCATACTAGTTGCTCTTTCTATCCACAAAACAACCTGCATAATCAGCATCAGCATATCCCACTAGATTGAAATTACCACCTTTTGGATACCATAGACAAAGGTTAGTAGTGGCTTTTAGATATCTCAAAATCCTCTTGACAGCAGTCAAGTGAGACTCCTTTGGATTCGCTTGAAATATTACACAAAGCCCTACACTGATAACAATGTCAGGTCTGCTAGCAGTGAGATACAACAATGAGCTAATCATTCCCCTATAAAGCTTCTGATCAACAGATGAACCAGGTTTATCTATATCCAACTTTGTAGCTGTTACAATAGGAGTGCCAATTTATTTGGAATATTTCATTTTACCTTCTAAGCAACTCTTTCACATAGACTATGCTCTTGGAGCCTGCTTGAGTCAATATAGTGCCTTGTCAAACTTGTACACATGATCAGGACATTCCTTGCTTTCAAAGCCTGGAGATTGTTTGACAAACACTTCTTCTTTTAGATAGCCACTGAAGAAGGCACTCTTGACATCCTTCTGGTGAATAGTGAATTCCATGTAAGCAGCAAAGGCTATGAGGATTCTTATTGCTTCCAACCTTGCAACTGGAGCAAAGGTTTCATCATAGTCTATGTCGTCCTATTGGCTATATCCTTGAACCACCAATCTTGTCTTGTTCCTTGTAACTGTTCCATCTTTATCAAGTTTGTTTTTGAAGACCCATTTTATGCCAATTATTGATATGTCCTTGGGTCTTGGTACCAGATGTCAAACTTGACTCCTTTCAAATTGGTTAAGTTTATCTTGCATTGCATTTACCCAGTCTGCATCCGAAAAAGCCTCAACAATATTTTTACGTTCAATAAGAGATAAGAAAACATCAAAAGATCAAAGATTCTTCAATGAAGAACTGGATTTGATTCCTGAGGTTGGATCAATAATTATGTTCTCAATGGGATGATAACTTTGTACTTGTAAGGTTTCACAACCAGTTGGTTTCCCCTATATGTTCCTTCAATGTTTTGTTGTTGAGGAACATGTTCATGGACAGGTTCCCTTGAGGTTTGAGGATCATTTCCTCTTTGTTCTATTCCCCCTGTCATGTTTCCCTGGGTGGAAGGACATGTTCCATCTCTTGTTCCTTCCTTTAATGCAGCTTCAGTCTGGGTTATGGTTTCATTTGAGTTTCTTACCAGCCCAATTGCTTCCTCATCATGTTCATGTCTTTCGGAAAGAATGTTAGTTTCATAAAAAAAAAATACATGAACACTTTCTTCTACACAAATAGTTCTTTTGTTATAGACCTTATAAGCTTTACTATGTGAAGAATATCCCAAGAATACTCCCTCATCACTTCTGGTATCAAACTTACCTAGGGAGTCTTTACCATTATTGTGCACAAAGAACTTGCATCCAAATGCCCTAAGATGGGATATGTTTGGTTTTCTCCCTTTATGTAACTCATAGGGAGTCTTCTCTACAAGAGGTCCAGTCATGCACCTACTTATGATGTAGCATGCATTGTTTGCAGCTTTTGTCCAGAAGCTATGGGGCAGTTTACTAGAAAGAAGCATAGTCCTAGCCATATTTTCAAGTGTCCTATTCTTTCTCTCAACTACTCCATTTTGTTGTGGAGTCCTAGGAGAAGAGAAATTATGATCTAGGCCATGCTCATTACAAAATTCAATAAATTTAGCATTCTCAAATTCAGTGCCATGATCAGACCTAATTGATTGATCACGCCCAACTATGTCTTATAAAAAGGATAAAGCGGTCGGTGCAAATATATTCTGGTTAACAAGTCCGCAGTCGAATCTCACATGTAATTAACCTATCAATCACATCTATTAGACTCGCACAAATTCACGTATTCAATCTTCAGAAATATTTGAATAAGAGATTGGATGTTTACTAACTAAATATTACGTAATGAGAATGCAATAATCAAGAACTAAATACGAACGTGATGTAGACAAGAATTGGAATGATCTAAGGTTCTGATTTCCCCTATTGTCATAATCCTTTCCGCTACCTTTGCTATAAATTTGTCTAAGTCTTATCTATCGATTATGAGCACTCTGACTGTCGTAACTCTCTCCCGAGTAATTACAACAAATATACTAGACATATTCTCCCGAATTACACTAGCTATCCTTAAGTACAACTCACTTAGATCGCACCCAAGGTTTCGTTATCCCTAATCCCACATTTAAACCCTTAGTATTGATCCCTTATATATGTCAGGAGTGATGTTGTTCAACAACTACCTAAATATGCACTCTCTCTCGAGTAATGCACATTAAATAGGAACAGTTAATCGAGGGCCCTTCAATCAACAACAATAAACATATAGTTGAACAAATAGAGAGAATACTATGGCAAATCTATATTAACGTAACGAGAAAATCATCCTTCAACAGGTTCCATCAAAACCCTAGATTATGAGTTTAGCTACTCATACTAATGCAAAACAAAGCACTAATATAATTTATAATTAACAAATAGAAGTAAGAAGAAGAAGATAAAACTCTTAGGAATTGATTTTTCTTCTCTCCCTTGTTCTTTCCTCTAAAATCTTCTAAAAGCAGCTCTCTCCAACTTTTGGGCGAGTTTAGACTTCATATAAGTTTAGGTTAGTCGCCTAGGAAATTACACAATTGCCCCTGCATGTTTTTCTTTTTTTTGCCCGTCCGCGGATTGTGACTGCCTCGCTGCCTCAAATTCGTGAGCTAATTCGCGGACCACTTCGCGGCCGCACACCTAGATGGTTCGGTACTCTTGCTTTTCTCGCTACTTTTTGCCTGGGCTAACCTTCGATTGGACTTCCACGCTTCATGATGACTCCAAAACACTCTTTAGCTCCCTCCTAGCTCGGAGTGGCTTCTGCAAAATATCAATTTCTTAATTATATCATTTTGTTATCTTTAAACATTTAAATAACAATAAAGTTGCATAAATATAGGCTACTATCAACACCCCACACTTAAACCATTGCTCGTCCTCGAGCTATAAAACCACACTATACAGAGGCCTGACTTCACGAGCGACTTCCCTACTCATCACACCAAGAATATTTCACAATGGTTGACTACATTAGTGTAACATCCACACATCAAGAGTGGACTCTCCCTAGCCATGCAATGTTCCTAACTAGCTTACTTACTCCAAGTCAGAGGTCCAGACTTACCTCCCATTCATGAATCAAGTGCTTGCTCACCATAAAAGAGATTTATTTCATTATCAGAACAATTCACACACACTGAGGACTTCAAAGGAAATAAAATTCACTCACCCTCAGAAATGACATTCATGTGCCACAGAAAACGCACCCTAGGATTGCCTGTAGTATACTACTCTACTAATTGAGTTCATTTAGTCTAGTATCAAGTAGGACTTTATTTAGATGTAATGTAGGATGCAGGTCGAGTAGGATATATTTGGGTATAATAGTGGCTACACCTCCCTAAGCACTTTAATACATGTATTTTACCATCAAGTCCACATCTAAGTCAAAACAATATTTTCATCTTGTAAACCCACATATACCACCCCACACTTCTTTTAGCACAATCACCTTAAAAACCACCAAAGAATTATTACCAATCAATATTATACATTATTAACAATGTTTTATATTTCTTTTTTTCACAAGTGACTTTTCTAACAAGATATACCTTTCTCCTTATTTCCCCAGTTCCACTCAAAAGCGTCTTCAACTTCCCCACACTTTATCCTTTGTAAACTCATGGTAATCAAGTGCTTACGAGAGGTAAATTGTTCAAAAAGATGGTCAATTGAAACAAGGGATATGGCTTGTAATATGGTTGCCAAGGAAACAAGATTACAGGCTCAACAGGGTTAACTATGGTATATAGAAATTAGGTTGACGGAATATGTATATATATGGTTCAACAAAGAATTGCATATACCACTTCCTAGACTCAATAATATTACCATTTCGCTTTGTAGACACACGGGGCAAGTTCTAGGCGTTAACTGTCACGCATAGAATACAACAAGCCTCACACACACATGGAACATGGCTCACTCCTGATTAGATCATCAGACACTCCTCTCATGGTACTTAAACCAAATTAAGAACATACATTTTAAGGCCTTCTCACAAGAGTCAACAAATGAGCCTAAGCGTCACACTAAAGTAGCTGCTATATTCAAGGCATTATGAAGCTATTCTAACTCTGCCCATAGCCCATAAGTTCCTAACTAAAAACTAAAAATCTAACTACACCCCGTTCAAATAAAACCCTTGGAACAGAACCGTGGTTTAAAGAAAAACCAAAGGGGAGTTGATACACTACTACAAACGAAAATCTTTTTTTTTTGTTCGCCTTTAGTCCCTCAAGAAATCCGTCGAGTGATATCCATCGTCGGGCCAAGTCAAAATTGAATTATAAAAATAAACTACAAAACCAACCTATATACAACATACCCCTAACCCCACACTTAAAAAGATGGCATGTCCCCATGTCATACAAAATAAAGCAAGGAGAAGGTAAGGGGACTTCCCTGGTGAATCAGTATTGGTTGGAGATAGTGCCAGGGTTGAGATGACATGCCCTTCCGAGTGCACGCAGACAACCCATGATTTTCATTTCTGACTTCGCACTTTGGGTGGCCAAAGCATCAACTCTAGCCCCCAATTCCGTGACTGAAGTGCGTAGCCCTGCCATTTCCTGCTCCAGAGCCGTCATGTGTGTACTCCGTTGGACCTGAGATGGTCCTGCCTCCTCTGTGGCTTGATCCTTTGGGGGTGAGGCATGCCTAGCCTCTTCCTGACCGTCATCACCTTCCTCAGACTCATCAGAATCGTCACTTTGATATGCCCCATGTGCCACCAGGTCCTTCCCGATGGTCACTTTGCCGGCCCGAAACTTTGCCTCCTTCCATGTGGTGGGTTCACGCTTGTATGTATCATAATAATCCTCATCCCCATTGAATACCTACAAGTTATACACTCTTTTGATCGCAGCTAGAGAGGCATCCACCCTCGTTTGTCTCACAGTGCATATCCTCTCCTCATGTTTGGAGTAGTTGGCGTAGAACTCCCCAACAAGCATCATGTTACCCTCCTCTGACTCTTCAAAGAAGATGTCTAGTCGGCGCCTGATCACTTCCCGATATATATTCGGGCATTCAACATGGAGGGATACCTTGTCGATTCCTCTTTCCGGTACAGGCTTATTCGTAGCCTTCAAACTAAAACGCTCTTGGGCCGCTCTGGACACAAACCTGCTACGATCAAATTGGCTTGCGTTTGTCGATGCCCGTGATCTAGATGAACTTCCATGCCCACTGGACGAGGCTCCGGTAGCGCGTCTCTTACTTGAAGGATGCATTGTACCTGACACAACAAACACCACTATTTGTGGGGGCGGAGTATGTGAACCAATGGAGGTTACTCAAACTTCACTCGCACAATTGGTCATAATTTGCATTCAGAGCTCATTGAGGAAAATCAACAAACACTTAGTGTGCACATACTCTCCAAAGTTACACAAAGACCCAATTGAACTACCATACCTCACACACCAAATATAGTAGCCTCACATACCACCTATAAACCACAATCCAACTCCAAGATAAAAGACCCATGATCTTACTACCCTATACATACACTAGTAAAGAAAAGAAGAAAATTTGAAGAGAAAATCACCAAAAAAAACTGAAAAATAAAAAATAAAGAGAAAGAATACTAAGAAAGAGGAGTAAAATCATGTACTTACTTGGAGATCTTGAGAAGAATGGAGGTTGGAGCTTGGTTGAGTAGAGAAGAGAAGAAAGGAGGAGAGCTTTGTGTTGAAGGGAGAATAAGGGGGGAAGGGAGGGGGAGGGAATGATTGTTTTGTTTGTGGGGGAGGGGGAAGTTTTTTTTTTGGTGAAGGGAAGAGGAGTAGTGGGGAAAGTGAGAAGGGAATTGGGAGGTGGGCGTTTAAGTTACGGAAGAAATAAATAAAAAATTTAGACATACTTACCTGGACCGCCCAGCTCCGTTCCCAGATCCGCGGTCTCGGACTCTGGGCAGAAGAGCGCTCAATATCTGCGGTCCAATTCGCAGTCGCAGACTAGGGGCAGAACATATGCTAAAATCCGCGGTCCAATCCGCGGCCGCAGATCCAGAATAGTGAGGTGTCTAAAATTCGCGGTTATATCCGCGGTCCAATTCGCGGTTGCGGATCTCCATCTCCTACCAATTTTTATCTTTTCCGCATTATTACCTCTTCCTGGATTAATTTCGACCCCCGACTCCTTCCGATGCGCACAATTCTTTCCCTGCACACTAGTAGATCGATCAGTATCGTTCAACATCAGTTACAACAACAAAATAAAAAGAAGAAAATAATGGGTTGACTCCCAAGAAGCGCCTAAGTTAACGTCGCGGCACGACGATTACAACAGTCCAATGGGTTGCCTCCCATGCAGCACCTGATTTAACGTCGAGGAACGACGCAGGTAAGCGCATTCAAGGTTCGCTCAACATTTGATGCTTGATCAAATGGGTCACTGACACTCCCTTTGCTTCACCCTGCCCACATAATGTTTTAATATGTGCCCATTGACTTTGAACGCGCGAGAGTCATTTTCTGCGGCAATCTCTACATCACCAGTGGGGAAAACGTCAACCACACAAAATGGCCCTGACCATTGTGACTTGAGTTTGCATGTATCTCCGGGTTTAAAATTTCGCTCAATAATGTTTTTATCATGTATCATCTTCATTCTCTCCTTGTATAATCTTTTGCTCTCAAAAGCATGATAGCGGAACTCATTAAGTTCGTGTAACTCTGTGACCCTACTTGTTTCCGACTCTTCCATATCGAGATTCAACTGTCTCAGCACCCACCAAGCTCTATGCTCCAACTCCACTGGTGAATGACATGCCTTCCCAAACACCAACTTGTATAGAGAAATGCCGATTGGCGTTTTGAAAGCGGTTCGATAAGCCCAAAGTGCATCATCTAACTTTCTCGCCCAATCCGTTCTAGTGGCATTCACGGTCTTAGTTAGCACACTTTTTATTTCTCTGTTCCACACTTCCACTTGCCAACTTGTTTGTGGATGATATGGGGTTGCCATGTGGCGTACATCATACTTCTCTAACAACTTCGCAGAGGCTTGATTACAAAAATGAGTGCCTCCGTCACTGATTATTGCCCTTGGAGTGCCAAATCGGGTGAATATGTTCTTTCTCAAAAAACCAATCACCCCCTTTGCATCATTTATAGGTAGCGTTGCAGCCTCCACCCATTTGGACACGTATTCCATAGCGACGAGTATGTACTTGTTGCCATATGAGCTAACGAAGGGCCCCATGAAATCGATTCCACATACATTAAACACTTCGACCACCTGAATTTGGTTCATAAGCATCGCATGTCGGCGGGAAATATTCCCGTTCGTTAGAATTCATCACAACCCTTTACCCATAAATGTGCATCTTTGAACAAACTTGTCCAGTAGAATCCCGCCTCCAAGACTTTCGCAGTTGTCCTTACTCCCCCGAAATGCCCACCGTTTAGTGACGCGTGACATGCCTGCAAAATAGAAGACTAGTCTATCTTAGGGATACATCTCCGGATCATGTTATCAATACAAATCCTGAACAGATAAGGCTCATCCCAATAATACATCCGACAATCACGAAAGAAATTTTTCTTTTGGACAGAGGAAAGGTCATAAGGAACTATACCGCTTGCCAGATAGTTTGCAATGTTTGCATACCATGGCGCTTCCTCAAGACTCGTGGCTAGTAGTTTCTCATTTGGAAAGGTTTCCAGAATATCTTCTACCTCAACCTCTTTCGCAACTCCTTCCAGTCTAGATAAATGATCAGTTACTTGGTTTTCCGTTCCCTTACGGTCACGGGTTTCCAAGTCAAATTCTTGCAGCAGTAGCACCCATCGAATCGAGCCTATCTGGTATGATCTGCACTTGTCAAACGCGAACACCACTGCCAGCATCTCCTTCTCGGTCATAGTGTAAATAGCCTGGGCTCCACTCAGCGTTCTACTTACGTAGTATATTGGATGCATAACTTTATCTTGCCGCTGCCCAAGAGTTTCTCCCATAGCATAGTCCCTCGCATCACACCTCAGCTCAAATGGTTGCATCCAGTCAAGGGCATGTATGATAGGTGTTGTTACCAGTCTCTTCTTCAATTCCTCAAACGCTACCCTACAGTCATCGGAAAACACAAAAGGGTGATCTTTTTCAAGCAATTTACATAAAGGGTTAGCAATTTTGGAAAAATCTTTTATAAATCTCTTGTAGAAACCGGTGTGCCCAAGGAACCTTCTGATTGCTTTGACGGAAGTGGGTGGTGGAAGATTTTCTATCACATCAACCTTTGCACGATCCACCTCAATGCATTTACTTGACAAAAGGTACCGCAAGCCAATACCTTCATATACTATGAAATGGCACTTTTCCCAGTTGAGTACCTGTCACGACCCAAATTCTAACCTAGGTCGTGATGGCACCTATCGTGTTACAAGTCAAGCCTATTACCCAAAATATTACTACTAAATCGACTATATGAAATTAATAAAACATTTCAATATTTAAATTTATCATAACATCGGAGTGTCATTAAGTCATGAGCGTCCAAAACTACGAACTAAGATATATAAACTGTCTAACTGTCCAAAGAAGAAATAAATGATAAAGGAGTAACAAGTTCCTGTGGACGCTAGCAGTCTCCGCAAATAGTCGGCCTGAATTCAACGATTGGCGCGCTCTAACTCACATGGATCTGCACATAAAGTGTAGGGTGTAGTATGAGTACAACCGACTCAGTAGTAACAGCAAAAACTAAGGAACTGAGCAGTAGTTATGAGCTAAACAAAACAGTCCAATTATTTATTTTCACAATTTAAAAGTAAATAGGAATAAACGGATAAATTCCATAACTTAGTAATTGACACAAAGAAATTTAAACAAATAAATGCAGCAACCACACCAATAAATACTATCTCACAGCAGTGTCACTCCTTCACTCATCACTCGCACTCAGCACTAAACACCCAACACTCAATACACTCAACACTCTGCGCTCACTAGGGGTGTGTACAGACTCCGGAAGGGCTCCCAAAGCCCAAGCGCTAAGCACGGACAACTCACGTGCTATCATATCAATACGTGGATCCGCACGGTAAACTCACGTGCTACGCAGACAACTCACGCGTTATGGTATCAATACCTGGATCCGCACGGTCAAATCACGTGCTACGCGGACAACTCACGCGCTATGGTATTAATATCCTCACAATCAGGCCATCATATCACTCAATCATGTACCTTACTGGCCTCACCATCATCAACAAATAAGGGGACACAACCCACATCAAGTATCACAACATATTAGCAAATAATAGAGACTGAGGTACACGTGTACAATAATTTCTATGACAGAGTACAAATAATATTAGCATGAATGAAGCCTAAACATGATCTCTAACATGAAGGCAAACGAGTTCAACAACAAGTAAAGACAGAACCAAAGATAATAACCATTAGGCCTCACAGCTCACGGAACAGACCAAGTCTCAATTCCTCATGGTGCACACCCACACGCCCCTCACCTATGATGGGTATCACCACCAAACAATCACATGATATCAATTTCTTCGAGTTTATACCCTCAAAGCCAGAGTTAAAACTGTTACTTACCTTAACCGCGTAAAATCCTACTCCGGGATGTCCTCGTACATCGAATCGGTCTCCAAAAGCTCCGAATCTAACCAAAATTAAAATGCTACTATCAACATAGGCTAAAGAATTCCACAATAAAAACTACAAAAACAGGCCAAAAATCCGAAATCGGCCAAAACCCGACCCTCGATCCCACATCTCGAATTCAGTCATAAATGACATAATCAACTCCCTCGTCCTTTCCCAAGTCTAAATATATAAAATTTATCAAAATCGGACTCCGTTTGGTCCCTCAAATCCCTACCTAAAACTCTCCAATCCTCAAGCCCTAACTCCCTCAATTTCACTTTGAAATTATCAATCAAATCCCAAAAACGAAGATGAATTCATGAAATATAACTAAAACCTAGTACAGAACACTTACCCTAATCCCTATTGTGAAAATCTCCTAAAACATCGCTCAAATCCAAGCTCCCCAACTCAAAATACGACTGAATGAACAGACCCTTGTTTTATATTTTTTTCTGCCAGTTATTCTGCCTCGTTTCTCATGCCAAACGATTTCGAAACTCGATTTTTATACCTCCAATGGATTCCTTGTGAAGTTCTAGTCAAGTTAGGCTTTTGAATAACTCAATTTGACCTTATAATGGAGGAGATATGTAGGTTTTAATATTTGCAAATCATGCAGATTTTTAAATACGCTGTTAGTGACAAATTCGTAATTAAGCTGAAAAATCTAGCAACCTTAGTAAAATGACCATAAAATTCTCATACGATGTCCAAATTCAACGATTCATTTTTGCTACGGGTCCTAATGACGATACAGATCTAATGCTTCATTCAAAACGGAAATCGGAGCTCATTTGTTCAATATGATATCATTTATTCTTGTAAAACGACGTCGAAACATAAGAAAAACGAGCGCAACACAACCAAAACCTATCCGAAACGCACCCGAGGCCGTCGAGACCTCAATCAATAATTCAAACAAGTCATATATCTCTGCTTGAACTTAGTCGAACCTCTAGAACACTCAAAACAACACCAAAACACCAAATCAGCTTCGAATTCAAGCCTTAGAACTTCTAAACTTCCAACTTTCGCCAATTCAAGCCTAATTGTACCACGGACCTCCAAATTACATTCCGGACACACTCTTAAGTCTAAAATCACCCAAGGAAGTTAATCGAATCATCAAAATCCAAATCCGAATTCGTTTACTCAAAAGTCTAAAAACTTGGTCAAACCTTTCAAAATTAGAGCTTCTAGCTGAGACCATTCTCCCAAATCAATTCTGGATAACCTGAAATACCACAACCGACGATTCACATAAGTTATAATACATTATACAGAGCTACTCATGCCCTTAAACAACCGAGCAAAATGCAAATGCTCAGAACGACCTGTGGGCCATTACATACTCCCCCACGTAAGTATACGTTCGTCCTCGAACGTGTCAAGAGTTGTTCCTATGACGACAAACCGTCGTGTAACCTTACCATGAACATACCCGGGGGTGATCCTGTCACCCTATTCAATATAGGCCCGACAACATAACATAACTCAAGATCATTACTTCAACCTTAGTCCGTAAACCACAGAATCCAATTTTCAACATCTGAAATTTACTACAAGCCCCGAACTTCGCATCTACATACTGCATAAGCCTGAACAAGCTATATCAAGTCATAAATCAAACACCCATTAGTCCTTGCTACATCTTAAGTAAACCCTTCTCGTCACATTCGATCAATCTAAACACAATCTCGCGGTCAAATCATACTTGCCGCATAGACATCAAATAAAAAATTCCACTAATAGCGACACCAACAGAAATATAAGCACGTGCTCACACAATCGAAATCTTCGTACTCCAGCTACAGACAAAAGTCGTCCTCAAGTCATCTAGACTGGCCCGTTGTCAGCACGCCGCAATCACATCTCGCACCTCAACCATAAAATCGCAAGTCGTTGATTCACAGCTGATACCGAGTGCTCATGTGCACATACGAGTGCGTGGAAGGAATTCAAAGAGTTACACTTCAAGTTGAATCAATACTCACGATAAGAATTCAAGAATGTAAAGTTTTCCTAAAGGTTCTGCAGCCTCTCGAAGATAAGTACAGACGTCTCCGTACCAATCTTCAAGACTCTACTAAACCCGCTCATGACTCATGACACCTATGTAACCTAGGCTCTAATACCACCTTGTCACGACCCAAATTCCAACCTAGGTCGTGATAGCACCTATCGTGTTACAAGGTAAGCCTATTACCCAAAATATTACTAGTAAATCGACTACATGAAATTAATAAAACATTTCAACATTTAAATTTTTCATAACATCGGGGTGTCACTAAGTCATGAGCGTCTAAAACTATGAACTAAGATATATAAACTGTCTAACTGTCCAAAAGAAAAAATAGATGATAAAGGAGTAACAAGGTCCTGCAGACGCTAGCAGCTACCTTGCAGTCTCTACAAATAGTCGGCCTGAATTCAACGATCGACGCGCTCTAACTCATCTAGATCTGCTCATAAAGTGCATGGTGTAGTATGAGTACAATCGACTCAGTAGTAATAAAGATAACTAAGGAACTGAGCAGTAGTTACGAGCTAAACAAAATAGTCCAATTATTTATTTTCACAATTTAAAAATAAATAGGAATAAACGGATAAATTCCATAACTCAGTAATTGCCACGAAGATTTAAACAGATAAATGCAACAACCACACCAATAAATACTATCTCACAGCAGCATCACTCCATCACTCATCACACGCATTCAACACTCAACACTAAACGCTCAATACACTCAACACTTTGCGCTCACTAGGGGTGTGTATAGACTCCGGAGGGTCTCCCAACCTTAGTGCTAAGCACAGACAAATCACGTGCTATCATATCAATACCTGGATCCACACGGTCAACTCACGTGCTACACGGAAAACTCACGTGCTATAGTATCAATACCTAGATCCGCACGGTCAACTCACGTGATACGCGGACAACTCACGCGCTATGGTATTAATGTCCTCACAATCAGGCCATTATATCACTCAATCATGTACCTCACTAGCCTCACCATCATCAAAAAATAAGGGGACACATCCCACATCAAGTATCACAACATATTAGCAAATAATAGAGACTGAGGTACACGTGTACAATAATTTCTATGACAGAGTACAAATAATATTAGCATGAATGAAGCCTAAACATGATCTCTAACATGAAGGCAAACAAGTTCAACAACAAGTAAACACAGAACCAAAGATAATAACCATTAGGCCTCACAGCTCACGGAACAGACCAAGTCTCAATCCCTCACAGTGCACACCCACACGCCCGTCACCTACCGTGGGTATCACCACCAAACAATCACGTGATATCAATTTCTTCGGGTTTATACGCTCAAAGATAGAGTTAAAACTGTTACTTACCTTAACCACGTAAAATCCTACTCCGGGATGTCCTCGTCCCTCAACTCGGTCTCCAAAATCTCCCAATCTAACCAAAATCAAAATGCTACTATCAACATAGGCTAAAGAATTCCACAATAAAAACTACAAAAATAGGCCAAAACCCGGCCCTTGATCCCACATCTCGAATTCAGTCAAAATGACAGAATCAAAACCCTCGTCTTCTCCCTAGTCTAAAGATATAAAATTTATCAAAATCGGACTCCGTTTGGTCCCTCAAATCCCTACCTAAAACTCTCCAAAACTCAAGCCCTAACTCCCTCAATTTCACTTTGAAATTATCAATCAAATCCCAAAAACGAAGATGAATTCATGAAATATAACTAACACCTAGTAGAGAACACTTACCCCAATCCCTATTGTGAAAATCGCCTAAAAACTTGCTCAAATCCAAGCTCCCCAACTCAAAATATGACAGAATGAACAAACCCTTGTTTTATATTTTCTTCTGCCAGCTATTCTGCCTCGTATCTCATGCAAAACGATTTTGAAACTCGATTTTTATACCTCCAATGGATTCCTTGTGAAATTCTAGTCAAGTTAGGATTTTTAATAACTCAATTTGACCTTATAATGGAGGAGATATGTAGGTTTTAATATTGGCTAAATACATACGGTGACACTTAAAGTTGGCACGATCTTTCATTTAGGCACCTGAACTCAAAGGTGTTCCTATTGAACACTTATACTACCCGAAAGTTATTCCAATTAAAAACTATTTTGACAATCAGCCAAACTTACAAATTTTGTGCAATGCACTCGCTGCTGACGTGGCGAATGACAAATAAAAAAACGACATATATTATTTTAAGTAAGAAAAAGGAAAAAATATGTTAAATCTATTTAATAAACAAAATAAAATCAGTAGTTTGGTGTTCTTCACTATCTTCATGTGTGTTCTTGTTCCAACCAAGATTTTAATCCAAACTTTTAAGAGAAACTCCTCAAAATGTGTTATAACTTCAGCTAAAGATTCCCCACGACGACCCGAACACAACCCCAATATTAAATTCCCAAACTTTCATCAAATCAAGTAACCCATTTTAAACCTTTTAAGCTTTTTAAAGACCCATTAATGGCGGCTTTCAAATTTTGTAAGCAAAATCAAATCGAAAGATGACTGGTGATGTATGGTTTGGATATGGAGTTAAGTGCAACTCATCATCACTAGAGACGTTACTACAATTGAAATCCAACAACTTGTTCTCAAGTTCAAATTTCACATCTTATTTGCTTCCATGTTTTCTATTTTCATCATTATTCTCATTTATCTTGCACCTCGTTTTATCGATGTTATTAAGTACTTTTGGCCTCTTTTACTCTCCACATCTCTTTTCCTCGTCGCCGTCGTCCTCTTTGGATGGATTTCTCCGCCGGTAGCTGAAGCTGAGAAACCAAGTGAAGATATATTGGTTTTCGTGGCGAGTCAACCCGATGAATTACAACCTCAGCTACATGAATTACATGAACACGGAGAAGAAGAAGAAGAAGAATAATAAGAAGAAGAAGGAGGAGGAGGAGGAGGTGAAAGTAGTACTAGTAAAGTAGAGTGAAGGGAATTTAATTACTGGTTATTTCTGCAATTTATTATTTAGACACTTTTTGGATCTGTTTTTTTCTTCTTCTTATCCTTGATCTCCATAACTCCATTTTCTAATCAGTTTGTAGCTAATGAAATCAGTGCAAAATCAACATTCTAGATCTATTTTGTTTTTGAGGGAGAAGAAGAAGGAAATAAAAAAGAAAAATAAATAAAAATACTATTTTTTGGGGGTCTTCACGTGCCTATTTCGGGTGAAACTCACTTTATGTGCCAACTCATCAAAAAGTGTTCAATTGGAATAACTCTCGAGTAGTATAAGTGCTCAATAGGAACACCCTTGAGTTCACGTGTCTAAATGAAAGATCGTGCCAAATTTAAGTGTCCCCATATGTATTTAGCCTTTAATATTTGTAAATTATGCAGATTTTTAAATACGTCGTCAGAAGTAATTTCGTAATAAATCTGAAATATTGCAACTTTAGTAAAATGACCATAATATCCTCATACGATGTCCAAATTCGACGATTCTTTTTGCTACGGGTCCGTAATGACGATACAGATCTAATGCTTCATTCAAAACAGAAACCAGAGCTCATTTGTTCAATATGTTATCATTTATTCTTGTAAAACGATGTCGAAACATAAGAAAAACGAGCACAACACAGCCCCAACCTATCTGAAACTCACTCGAGGCCTTCGAGACCTCAACCAATAATTCAAACAAGTCATATATCTCTACCCGAACTTAGTCGAACCTCTAGAACAATCAAAACAACACCAAAATACCAAATCAACCTCGAATTCAAGCCTTAGAACTTCTAAACTTCAAACTTTCGCTAATTCAAGCCTAATTCTACCACGGACCTTTAAATTACATTACAGACACACTCCTAAGCCTAAAATCACCCAAGGAGGCTAATTGAATCATAAAAATCCAAATCCAAATTCGTTTACTCACAAGTCTAAAACATGGTCAAACCTTTCAAAATTAGAGCTTCTAGCTGAGACCATTCTCCCAAATCAATTTTGGATAACCTGAAATACCACAACCGACGACTCACATAAGTATTAACACATCATACGGAGCTATTCATGTCCTTAAACAACCGAGCAAAATGCAAATGCTCAAGACGACCGGTGGGGTCATTACATTACAAGATTTATCTCGATACACCTCTTCAATACTCTTCTCAAGTTCTTAAGGCAATCATCGAATCAATTCCCCACCACTGAGAAGTCATCCATGAAAACCTCCATTATTTCCACTACCATATTCGTGAAGATGGCCATCATGAATGTTTGGAATATGGCAGGTGCGTTGCATAGGTCAAATGACATTCTCCAAAAAGCATAAATTCCATAAGGGCAGGTGAACGAGGTTTTCTCTCTGTCCTTTGGTTCAATAGAGATCTGATTATACCCCGAGTACCCATCCAGAAAGCAAACGTTGGACCTCCCTGCCAATCTATCTAGCATTTGATCAATGAATGGAAGTGGGAAGTGGTCTTTCCGGGTAGCCAAGTTCAACTTCCTGTAATCCATAAAGATTCGCCAACCTGTAGTTGTTCATGTAGAGATCAATTCGTTCTTCTCATTTTTCACTACTGTCGTACCTCCTTTTTTTGGCACACCCTAAACTAGGCTAACCTAGTTGCTATCATAGATGGGGAATATGATTCCCGCGTCTAACCACTTAATCACTTCTTTCTTCACCACTTCCTTCATGTTGGGGTTCAACCTTCTTTGATGTTCTCTGGAAGGTTTGTGCCCGTCTTCCAGTAAAATCTTATGCATACAGAAGGACGGGCTGATACCCTTGATGTCTACAATGGTCCACCCAATTAAAGTCTTGCACTCCGTCAGTACCTGCAAAAGTTGTTCTGCCTCCACATCTAACAAACTAGATGAGATAATAACAGGTAAAGTTGAGTTAGGTCTTAAGAATACATACCTGAGATGAGATGGCAGTGGCTTCAATTCCAACTTTGGTGTCTCTTCTATCGATGGCTTAGCCGGGGGAGTTTTTCTTTCCTCTAAGTACAAGGGCTCAAATTCGAGCTCCCTCTTCCAAAAACCTTGGCCTTCAAGAGCAAGTACCCACTCTGCCAAGTCTTCTCCATTGGCTTCATCTAGGTTCCTGAGACAGGCTGGTAGAGGGTTTTTAGTGTTCAATGTCTCATCTTCCTCCTCCAAAATTACATCCACGACATCTATTAGAGAGCAATTGGCGAATTCACTTGGTCGCTGCATTGATTTCTGCACGTTGAATGTTATCTCTTCATCATATAATCTTATTTTGAGCTCCCCAGTTTCACAGTCAATTAGAGCTCTCCCTATGGCCAAGAATGGTCCTCCCAAAATTATGGGAATTTCCTCGTCAACCTGACAGTCATGACGGACAAAATCTACTGGGAACAAAAACTTCCCAACCTGTACTAATACATCATCTAGAATACCAGAGGGCCTCTTCACTGTCCGTCCAGCCAGCTGCAGTAACATGGACGTGGGTCTAGCTCTTCCAATGCCTAGCCTTTTGTAAATAGCCAGGGGCATAAGGTTTGTGTTTGTCCCCAAATCACACAGTGCCTTAGCAAATGCATAGAATCCTATTATGCATGGGATTGTGAAACTCCCTGGGTCAGACAACTTTTCAGCGAAGTGTCTAGTCACAACAACATTGCAAGTTTGAGTTAGTGTAACCGTGGACAAGTCTTGAAATTCGAACTTGGGGGACATCAAGTCCTTCATCATTTTCGCGTACCCAGGCATCAATCAATGGAATGTTTACCTGAATTTGCTTCAACATCTCCAAGAATTTATTGTACTGTTCATCTTTCTGATACTTGACCAATCTCTGTGGGAATGGTGCTGTAGGTCGCTTCTTCCCTGTGATTTGATTTTTTTCTTGTTCAGGCACTGCCTCTAATATCAGTTCTTGTGTTGCCTCAGTCTCTTTCACAACCTCTTTTTCTTTGTTGGTATCCTTTTGTGCATGTTGTAACGTCACCTCAGTTAACCCTGCTGAATCATCTACCTCATTGGGTACTGGCACTAGTGTCTCGGTAGGTCTGCTTTTGCGAGCAATTTCTTGCTCCAGGTCTAGGTCTCTACAGTTTCTGAGACTCACTGCCATTAGCTGTTTTGGGCCCTGCTCCTTTGGATTGATTTGTGTGTCTGGAGGTAACGTCCCCTGGGGACGATTATTCAAAGCCATTGAAATCTGTCCCAAATGGATCTCAATATTCTTTATTGATGACTCATGTGAGTCTACTCTTTCAGTTATTTTCCCAGTGGACCCAATCAATTATTGCATCATTCCCTCAAGTCTAGCTAACTCATCTTCATGTCTCACAGTCTGTTGTTGTTGAAGTTGATGATAATCTTGCTACTGATTTTGTTGGTTGTAGCCCTATTACCTTTGGTAAGGCACCACTTGACCCTAACGTCGCATGGCCCCAAGATTGTAGCTATTGTTGTGCTGTTGCGGAGTTGGTATTTATTGTTGATTATGCTGGCCCCAATTCTGACCACCTGATCTTTGTCCCCCATAAGTGGCCACATAATTCATGTTCTCCTGATATTGTTGGTTATCACCTTCCGCACTCCATGAGAAAACATATGGTTGATTAATGCTCGATGTACATAATCCCCCATTAGTTGCATCAACTATGTGTATCTTCTACTTTAGGCCTGATTCATCAACCTTTTTGGTGAGGATGCTCATTTGTGTCACTAGTGTGGCCATATTTTCAGTTATGGGGTTAGTTGGGTCTAAAGCCACTGAGTGAACCACAAGAGTGATTGGAGCGTTTCTTGTCGTCCATCCTGAGTTTTGTGCCATCTTATCAAGTAGGATCTTGCTTTCTCTGAATGTTTTGCTCAAAAATGCTCCACCTGCTGAAGCATCAACATTGGCCTTCAAGCTATTTGCCAAACCCATGTAAAACCTCTGCCCCAACATCTGCTCTGGAATACCATAGTGTGGACACGAAACCAGCAACCCTTTGAACCTTTCCCACGTTTCTTGTAATGTCTCTTTTGGTGGGTAGAATTTGTTCACAAATTGCTTGACTAATTCCTCCCAAGTAGTGATGGAGTTTATGGGGAGTGAATTAAGCTAAGTCTAAGCCTCTCAGTCACTGATAATGGAAACAACAACAGCAATATTGCTTCCGGTGTGACATTATGCTGCCTTTGCGTGGCACAGATCGACAGTAAATTCTTCATATGCTGTTGAGGATCTTCAACGTATGACCCTGAGAACATTCCCTTGTTTTGCAACAAATGAAACATGTTATTTGTGATTTGGAATGATTCATCTTGTATCTGAGGGACTGCAATTGCGGTTGCTAAGTTGTCAGCGGTGGGTTGCGCCCAATCGTACAATGCTGCTTTTGGTACAAGAGGCACCACAACCTGATTGTTCGGGTCATTCCTATTATTTTTGTTGTTTACTTCATCTCCCATGTCTGGTTCAATTCCTTCTGTTGAGTTCTATTGTTGTTTACCTTTCTTGTTTGCACGATTCAATGCCTTGAAAACTTTCTCAAGATCCGATAAGGCTTCGAACAATTCACCAGTTCTAGAGGAGTTTCTAGGCATTCACCTGTAGCACCCAAGACTACAAACGTTAGAATTTCAATGTATTCAGTTTAAATTGAAGAAAAGTGACTACACTAAGAATTTTTTCACTTCTTTTAACTACAATTAATAACACCGTTAATTCCCCGACACGGCACCAAAATTTGATCATGCCCAACTATGCCTTATAAAAAGGACAAAGTGGTCGCTGCAAATATATTCCGGTTAACAAGTCCGGAGTCGAATCCCACATGGAATTAACCTATCAATCACATCTATTAGACTCACACAAATTCACATATTCAATCTTTAGAAATATTTGAATAAGAGACTGGATGTTTACTAACTAAATATTACGTAATGAGAATGCAATAATTAAGAACTAACTACGAAAGTGATGTAGACAAGAATTGGAATGATCTAAGGTTCTGATTTCCCATGTTGTCAGAATCCTTTATGCTACGTTTGCTATAAGTTTGCCTAAGTCTTCTCTATCGATCATGAGCACTCTGACTGTCGTAACTCTCTCCCGAGTAATTAAAACAATATACTAGACATATTCTCCCGAATTACGCTAGCTATCCTTAAGTACAACTCACTTAGATCGCACCCAAGGTTTCGTTATCCCTAATCTCACCTTTAAACCCTCCATATTGGTCCCTCACATACATCAGGAGTGATGTTGTTCAATACCTACCTAAATATGCACTCTCTCCCGAGTAATGCACACTAAATAGAAATAGTTAATCGAGGGCCCTTCAATCAACAACAGTAAACATATAGTTGAACAAATAGAGAGAATACTATGGAAAATCTATAGCGACTGCGGATCCGGCCGCAGATTTTGACTACCTCTCTACCTCAAATTCGCGAGCTAATTCACGGCCCACTTCGTGGCCGCGCACTTGGATGGTTCATTTCGTTTGCTTTTCTCGCTGAGTTGCCCGGGCTAACCTTCGATTGACCTTCCACGATTCACGATGACTCCAAAACACTCTTTAGCTCCCTCCCAACTCGGAGTGGCTCCTACAAAACATCAATTTCTTTATCTTTTAACATTCAAATATCAATCAAGTGCGGCTAAATTAGAGTGTAAATATCATCTAAATTGCATAAATATAGGCTACTATCATTGATGCAACTTGATTACCTAGTTGTTTCTAAGTTTTTCTAACAAAAGAGTTAAACATGTCAAATTCTTCATCTTTAAATGTTAAAAACAATGTCCAAGTAAACTTATAATAATCATCAACAAGCACTATCACATATCGTTTACCACATCTGCTTAATGTTCTCATTGGACCACAAAGATCCATATGGGCTAGTTCCATCAATCTGGTGGTGCTTACCATTTTCTTGCATTTAAAAGAGGATCTTACCTGCTTCCCCCTTGCACAAGCCTCACAAACTTTATCTTCCTTGAACTTGATGTTAGGAAGCCCTATCACCAGGTTCTTGGAGACTAATTTGTTGAGTTGACTCATACTGGCATGTCCAAGTTTCTTGTGCCAAAGGAGGGGATCATTATCCAACACACTTAAGCAAGTGAGTTCATTTTCTAAAAGTGTGGAAAGATCTACAACATGTAATTGTTCACTCTTTTTTGTTGCAAAACAATCTTGTCAGTGGTAAGATTAATCAAAAAATATTTGGTAGAGGGTAATGCTACCATGTTACCTCTATCAGACAATTGTGATTGACGAGACCAATGTCAATAGAATTTTTCTCCTCGTACTCGGTCAAATTCTAGTATAGTTTATGATATCGTCCCACAGAGATTGGTTAATCTAGGCTACAAATTTCTAATATTTTTACTACAATTTGAGAGAACCAAATTGATGAAACATGAGTTGTAAAACTTGTTAATTAATTAAAGCAAAACAAATAATTTTTGAAAGATTTATAAATTAAAAAGAGACGGGAATCGTTGAATTCACTCGATAATATTATTACAATAAAGTATTAATTTCTACATGTATTTCTCTAAAGAATATTTTCTTATTTCTAATACAATTATATTTGCTCACTAAGAAAAATTGAATTAATAGCACTATGTGAGGTTATGTAATTAATTGAGTTAAAACTAGTGACGATCAAACCGAAATATTTTCTTACTTGAATTGTGATAAAAGGTAGTAAAATCTTTGTGAGAATATTCTACTAAAGATCATTAATCTTTCCTATAACAATTCCTCCGTGAGAATTAAAACTGAGACAAACAAGATTACAGATTTGAAATAAGAGTTTTACAAAAAATTATTCTCACTCTACAATTTTATTCGTTGGTTATTATATATTAATTTTGCTCCGTGAGAATTAAAAAATTAATATAAGAATAACTTAAATAAAATATATAGAAGTGATAATAATGATTAATTAGAAACCATTATTTCAGGACAGTATGAATTATAAAAAGAAAATTTCAAGCGAAGAATGTGTTAAAATTTAAATAATATTATAAAAATATTTATCAAGCTTCATCAATTATGCCAACAAATGAGATTACTCCACTATGGAGTATTTAAATCTCACAACAAAAAGGAATTCTAGAATATTGCCAATACTCTTAGAAAATCCAAAAACTAACAAGAAGAAAATAAAATAGTTAAAGAAAGAAGTTAAGACCAAAGTTTATAGAAAAGTAGTCTCTTCTTTTTCTCTGCCGCCCCTCGATGCCAAATTTACATTCAATTTATGGAAGAGTCTTGTAGGAATTAAATGGTTAGATGTGTCCAAAATTAAGAGCTTGGATACGTCTGAAGATATGAGCTTGGATGTGTCCAATATAGGAGTTTGGATGTGTCTAATATAGGAGCTTTGATGTTGAAACTTCAATTATATGATTCCTCTTGCCATTTCAATTCTTGTGCTTGCCATAACATACTTTCATCCAGATTTTTGCCTTTTCCTTCTGTTATTTATAATCTTTTTTTTTTTCTGAAAAAATAGTTAGAAAGAGGTAGGATTCGAAATATAAATTAAGTATATTATTTAAAGTAGGACTTCCCATACTTTCTTTTAGTGATTTATAACTTGCGGGGATGATTAGTCCAAGATTCGGGACAGTTGGGTGGAATTTGGAACACTTAGTTCCTTAAGGTTGGCCTTAAAGGCCAAGTTTGACTTCGGTCAACATTTCTAGTAAAAGACTTCGGAATCGAGATTTGAAAGTTCCAGTAGGTTCGTATGATGATTTCGGACTTGGTCGTATGTTCGGAACGGGTTTTGGATGACATGGGAGTGTTTCAGCGCCAAATAGTGAAATATGATTCTTTGAGTTCAAAAATTGAGGTTTGGGATGGGTTTTTGTGATATCGAGGTCTGAACGGATTTTCGAAATCGGGAATAGTTCTGTCATGTAATTTATGACTTGCTCGCAAAATTTGGTGTCATTCCGAGTAGTATAGGTATGTTTCGGCATGTTGAAAGTGAATTCAAGAACTAAAAGTTCATAAGTTGGATTTAGACGGTTTTAGGGTATGATTCTTAGATTTAATGTTGTTTCGTACGCTCCGAAGGTTCAAACGAGTCTGTATTATGATTTAAAACTTGTTGGTATATTTGGACGGGGCCTCGGGGGCCCCGGATTCCATTCAGACGTCGCGCGGGGCAAGTTCAAGCTCTAAAAGAGCTACTGGTGCACCAGATCTGGTGCGACCACACTTGCGGTTGGCCAGCCGCAAGCGCGAGACCGCAGAAGGGATCCCAGCCTCGCAGATGCGGACTTTGATTGGATGCCCAGTTTCCACAGATGCAGTTCTTTTTCCGTAGGTGCAGGCTCCCTTCCGCAGGTGCGACCCCTGCCCTTTTTCCCCTTGCTGCAGATGCGGGCATTGGTCCGCAGAAGTGAGACCGCAGGTGCGGTCCACTCGCCGCAGGTGCGAAAGTGCTAAGAGGCAGTGAGGTCGTTTTAAAAACGGTACTTAGACATTTTTAAGACCATTTATTGTATCCTTGGGCGATTTAGGAGCTTCCAAAGGAGGTATTTCAACTTAACACCTTGAGGTAATGTATTTCCTACTTAGTATGAGTTATTACTTAGTTTTTTGGGTAGATTAACACACAAAAATTAGTGAACATCATGGATTTTGAGAAAAACCTAGGGTTTTGATAAAATAAGATTTTGACCACGAAATTTGTTATGGAAACTAGTAAAAATCATATATTATTGATCCTTAGATTATGGGTAACAACTTCCATGAAAATTTCCGGAATCCGAGCATGTGTGCCTGGGGTGAATTTTAGGAATCTTTCAAAACTAGGTTGGATAGCCATCTAAATAGGAAATTGTGAACTTTCGAACATAGATTGACTAATTTATGTAATGTTTGGTTAGTTTCGAGTTGTTGGGCGACACATTCAGAGATTCGGGCCCATTCTTGAATCGGGAAGTATGCTTGAAACGAGGTAAGTCTCTTTTCTAACCTTGTAAGAGGGAATTTTCCCCTAGGTGAAATAATTTATTATGTAAATAACTTGCGGGGGACTACGTACGCACTAAGTGACGAGAGTCCATGCGTAGTGATTATTCTTGTTATGTACGGATAGTTAGGTTTACACCATGCCTTGTGAACGTTGTTAATTGAATTACATGTGTTAATTTCTTTGAACGGAAGCTTATATTGATAACTGATGAACTTAAGGGTTTCAAGTAAATCCTTAGATTGAAAAGAAATGGATTAAGGAAATGTGCTATGCTTATGTGAAACCGCTTCGCAAATTATATTCCGCGAGCAGGGTGATTACTTCCACTACTCTCATAGGAACGGGTCGTTCTCCTCGACAGGTTAATAGATGCATCTATGGTTCGCGTCGTTCGACTCTTCGGCAGTGCACATTTATTATTTTGTTGGATTGGGCCATACGTCCTCGGCACACTATATGCATGTTACCTGCTTGATATATTTTCGTGATTGTTAAACTATTAAATGACTTGGATAACGAATTAATAACATGTATGATAGGAATTTGACATATAAGTATACTTGTGGGAAGACTTGGCATTTCTTGTCTTTATTAATTATTCATAATTGCTATTCATGCTTAGCTGTCACGACCCAGAATCCCAATCCGAGTCGTGATGGCGCCCAACGGCGGGGTTAGGCAAGACAACAATAATTACACCAAGTGATACCTTTCCCATCTAGTTAAACAGTTAAAGATTCCCAATTTATAACGACAAACATGATACTAGCCTTGAGCGGAAGTGAAATCCTAGTAGATACAAGCTGAAATAAAATGCATACATAGATATACATCCCAAAAACCCAAAATATAAATATACACTACGCGTGTGTGCCAGGAACTAGTGTCACGAGTGTCATGGGAAACTACTGAATATACAATGACTACAATATATACA
>MDKH01181991.1:0-11806 GCA_005239495.1 Nicotiana undulata
GCTAGCCTAGTTCCACGATAGGCGCCATCACGACCTATTAGGATTTGGGGTCGTGACACCTAACCCCGAAGAAGTAGTAACACAGGATCGACATCAACACTTACTAGTGGTCTAGTAAATAAAAATGTAGGGATCACAAGTAGTCATGAAATGCAACAGGATCAGTAGAATAAGGAATGGTAGATGACGAAATCCTTTAACAAATAATATAAATTAAAATGCCCCCAAAGGCCACATGTTATCTCAGCAGATAGGAACCATCACTTAAATATTTGATCTCACGTCATAAGAGTATATTACATAATTCCCAAGTTTGATTAAGAGGGTAATCTCGTGGGTATTCGGACTCTTAGCAATTTTATGCACGAATTATGTCGAGACCATTCGGCCCGATCCATATAGTCGTGTACATACACTTCCAAGGTCATACGGCATGATCCATAGATGTATCCCATAATATATATAAATATCGGCGAGGTGTTCAACCCGATCCACAAGAATTAGGAAACTCTTCGAATTTGCAAATTATGTATTTGCAACTTCAAGGTAAGCTATAAAAGAATATAAATTCTCATCAATGGTTAACAATCTGCAAAATCTCTAGATAATGAAGCTCGATTTAACAAAATCTTTAACCAAATTCTTACTTACTAATTCAATCAATTTAAACTAGAAAATGGAGGTCAAATAGTGCAACTAATAGCATAATAAAGGCCTACGTCTACCCGTGCATAACATGAATCTATCTACGTACGGACTCTCGTCACCTCGTGCATACATAGCCCCCACAACAAGTATCACATATCAAATACATCACATAGGGAGTAGTTTCCCCCTCACGAGGTTAGAAAAGAGACTTACCTCGCTCTGAAATTCCAATAACCGCCTCCAATGCCTCTCTAACTCCTCAATCCATAGCCAAACGACCTAAAACTAGTCAAACAACATGCAAACCGATAAAAATATGTGATGACCCAAGGGGTCATTTTATAAAATTAGACTTTGTTCCATGCTTAATAGCTATAAAAGACAAAAAATTAAATACCTCGATTTGCGTGCGCAGTCCGAGCGTGAAACCGGAAAGCTTTTACGTGAAAATATGAGAAACAATGATTTTCATAATTTAAATTTGATAAAAGTTGACTTTGGTCAATATTTTGAGTAAATGGACCCGGATCCATGTTCTGACGATCCCGGGAGGTCCGCAGTAAAATATGGGACTCAAAAGTATACCTGGAAATGAATTCCGAGGTCCCAAGCCTTAGAAATCAATTTTTGAAAGAAATTGTTTTGCTGAAATGTTTATGAATTAAAGAAAAATAATAATGTTTAAAATCATTGGTATCGGGTCCGTATTTTGGTTCCGGAGCCTGGTACATGTCTTTTATGATATTTAAAGGTTAATTGTGAAATTTGGTGAAGAACGGAGTTCGTTTAACGTGATTCGGACACCCGGTTAAGAAATTATGAACTTTAAGAGTTTTTGTTGAAAATGATGAGTTTTGAGGTTTAATTCATAGATCTACATGTTATTTTCATGATTCTATCGCACGCACAAGTCCGTATGATATTTTTAGACTTGTGTGCATGATTTGTTTAGAGCCCCGAGGGCTCGGGTGAGTTTCAGATAGGCCACGAGAGGTTTTGAACATGTTAAAAAGCTGATGGTTTTTCTTTGGCTGGTGCCCAAGCATTTGTTCTATGCGATCACATAGGGAGATCCGCGATCGCATAGAGTAAAGGTTGAGGGCCCTATTTTTGTGATACGCGATCGCATAGTTAGGGGTGCGAACGCGAAGGGGGGGGGGAGGTTACCCTACGCAATTGTACCAAAAAGGTCGCGATCGCATAGAGTCAGACCGGGCTGGGGGGATGGGTAGTCGTTAGGCAGTGCGAACGCGGACCTAGGCTTGTGATCGCGTAGAGATGGGATGCTAAGCCTATGCGAACGCAACCCTGGGCCCACGATCGCGTAGAACCCCTATCCAGTTAATATAAAAGGCTCCAAAAACCGGGCAAAACCCTTTCTTCTCCAATTTTTCGAGGTTCCAACCCTAAAAACGATTTTTCTTAAACAATCTTCATCCCCAATTCATAGGTAATCAATTCCAAACCTTTTTCTTTCAATTTTTTATTATTTTGCATCACTTTTAAAGCAAAAACAAAGGATTTTCATGGTAAAAAAAAATCTAGGATTTGGGTAGAATTAGGGAGTTTCATAAAAATTGAATTTTTATATCAAATTAAGCTCGGATTTCAAAACTAATAGCATATTTGGGTTCGTAGGTGAATAGGTAAACGTAATTTGGTCCGAACTCCGAGTTTAGACCAAGCGGGCCCGGGGTCGGATTTTAACTTTTTTTTAGAAAACTTAGGAAAAATTATATTTTTCAATAAAATTAGTTCCTTTAGCATTAGTTAATGACATTAAGATAATTTTTATTAGATTCGAGCAAGTTAGAGGTGAATTCAAAAGAAAAAGCAATAGTTGAGCATTGAGTGGCCTGCAGAATTGAGGTAAGTGTTTGGTCTAACTTTGACTTAAGGGAATAGGACTCCCCACTTGTTTGTTATGTGAAATGCATGGGCGTGGTGTATAGGTGTGGTGACGAGTATCTATGCACCACCCAAATTGGTTGTTAGATATGATCCCCTTTCCTATCCCCCCTCCCCCTCCCTCCCCCCCACTTAATTGATTATTGTCTTAATTGTTATGTGTTCATTATTGTTTCTATGACTATTTGGCCTTGTTGATTTGTTGTTAGACATTGTTGTGACTATTTGGAAAAAGTATTGGTTGTTTGAGCTGGTTTCCTTGTGATATAAACATGGTTGAGAGGTTTGGTATTGTTTTTATGAAATAAATGTATATATTTTTTATATTCCTGTTGGCTTCATGGTTGAGAGTTTATTGATGAAGTTATGAGAAAAATACAGTTTATTATTTATAATCATTGAGACAAAAATATTGTGAAAGGCTTGGCCTGAATTGTGAAAATTATGAATAAATTGATATGATATGTCTGGTGGGAGCGGGTTGCACGCCGCAACAAGGAGTGATAAGGGTGGACAGGTGGGATCGGGTTGCACGCCGCAACAGGAGTAATAAGGGTGATATTTTAGGGAGGAGCAATAAGGGAGGACAGATGGGAGCGGGCTGCACGTCGCAACAAGGAGCGATAAGGGAGGACATTTATATTTTACTGATTCTTAAAGAAAAAGAAAATAAAAGTTTTGAAAAGTTAAATTTGTCTATTTTACTACTCTTTAAATGTTCCAGTATTATTTTTATTCAAAGTCAAAGTTTGGAACTTTGAAGAGTTATTTGAGAATTGGTTATAGCTAAGCTATTTTATTTTGTTGCAGCACTTATTTATCTATTTGTGTAGATTTCTTTCTGACTTTATCATTTATTGTTGTTATCGATTATACTGTTAAATCATGACTTAGCCTCGTCACTACTTCGCCGAGGTTAGGCTCGGCACTTACTCAGTACATGTGGTCGGTTGTACTGATACTACACTCTGTGCTCTTTTGCACATATCCAAGTACTAGTCAGCAATAGAGGATTCCTGGACGACCACCCGATTCGTTTGGATACACGAGGTACATCTGCCGGCGTTCGCAGATCCTGAGAGTCTTCTCCCATTATTATTTACACTATTTTATTATATTAAAAACATTTACACTATTTCTTTCAGCCATTAATTGTAGCATTCTTTTGTAGTTCGTGGATTGTGACACCAGACCCTGGGGTAGTCTTAGAGTTAATTATATAATTAGTTCGTGGTTCGTTTCAGTTAGTTGGTTATTATTATTATTATTATTTTATTTTGAGGTTGTTGGAAATTGTGTTAATTAAGTCCATTTTAAATTATTTTATTTATGCTTAAGTAATTATTTAAGAAAATTGGTCAATCGAATTCTAACATTGGCTTGCCTAGCAAGTGTGGTGTTAGGCGCCATCACGATCCCTAAGGTTGGGAATTTGGGTCGTTACAAAATATACTCGAACATTCATAATTAATTAATTTATAATAATTCTCAACTCCGTCTGATAAGTCAACAAAGTCAACCCTCGGGCCCACCTGCCCGGATTCTGACAATTTTGGAAGATAAACTTTACTCATAGCACCACAAACTCAAATATATAATTTATTCATAATCACATGTCCAATTTCGTGATCAATATCAAAAAATACCAAATTCTAGGTTTTCTTCCAAATCACACAATTTCTACAAAATTTCATGTTTAAATCCATATTTAACTCATGTATTTATCTTACAACAAATGAAAATAACTTACCTCATAATTGATGATGAAATACTCCCTTTCAAGAGCTCCAAAAGTCGCCAAACCCAAAGAAAATGTGAGAGACATGGGCGAAGTCCCAAAATAAAAGATCGTTGCCCAAGCCTTTCCTTACGTGATTGTGGAAGCATCTTCGCGATCGCGAATGCCAAAATACTGCTGCCCAAAAATTATTCTACACGTTAGTGACCTCCACGTCGTATTAGCAAAGCCTTCTGACCTCTCCCTTCGCGTTTGCGGACCACGTGTCGCGTTCGTGAAGGCTTAGCGCCTGTCAAGCCCTAGCTCCCCATCCTTCTTTGCGTTCGCGACTCCCAGTCGTGTTCGCGTAGGTTACCTTAGCCTCTTCTCCTCGTTCGCAACCCCCGTGTCACGTTCGCGATGAACAAATCCCAGGACCCCAAAAATTCTTCTTCGCGAACGCGTCAGACCCTTCGCGTTCGTGAAGAACAAAATGAGACACCAGCACCACCAGTTGCAAAACAAGGAAAAATGATCCAAAACCACTCGGAATCACAACCCCCCCCCCCCCACCCGTCCAATCATATCAACCAGTCCCAAAATATGACATGAAATTGCTCGAGGCCTCATATCACACCAAACAACTTCTAAACTACGAATCGACGATTAATATCCTTCTTTCAACTTTCAACTTTCAAACTTCGCCGAACGCATGCGAATCATACTTAAACATTCCGGAATAGCCGCATAAGGCTAAGCATTGCCTTTATTTGCATGAGACTAAGCTTGTCTCCCCTTCTTGCATGAGAATAAGCATTGCCTCCCTAATTTGCATAAGGCTAAGCACTGCCTTCCCTTGCATCGAGACTAAGCACTGTCTCCCCTAATTTCATCGAGACTAAGCAGTGTCTCCTATTATTGTATGAGGCTAAGAATTTCCTTCTCAATTGCCTAAGACTAATCATTGCATTGTCTTTGCATAAGACCAAATGCTATCTCCATTATGTTATTTAAAACCTAGCATTATCCTCTATACTCCCGGGGCTAAACACTGCCCCAATCTTACACAAGACTAAGCTCTATCTTATTTTACTTCGCATACGACTGATCATCATATATTTGCATCTCATGGGCTGAAACATCGCCATTTTGTCCAAAGGCGTCATAGTCCGAAGGCATCATCTTCATAGCCGGAAGACACCATTATATGGCCTGAGGATCTCTCAATATTGCACATCATTATTCACAGGTGTCATGGTTCAGAGGCACCATTTTAATGGCCCGAGGACATCATTTCATGGCCTTCAAATCCCGTATCACATGATTCATGGCCCCGGACATCATGGTCTAAGGACATCATCCCCATCGTCCAAAGACAACCTTCATGGTCCAAAGGGAACTTGCATCATGTTTAAATTCTCGCAATAATCCATATATACTTGCATGCACCGTGTTTTAAGTTTTGCAAGTAATCCAAGAAATAATTGTTCTCCTAACAGGAGAAATCTTCGCTCGGTTTCCGTTTAACGTTCACATCCTGCAATTATTTCAAACGCAACCAACCACCATCAGTTACCCACTTTTACTTGATAACCGTTCAGATACTCGTTTTGAGATACATCCATAACGTTTCAGATTCACACTCATGATTTCGCGCAAACTCGTCTGATATTGTCCTACCCAAAAGAACCCTTTCCGAAGCATACGATCGTTCCTATGACAACTCCATTTGTTTAGTTCACCGCTGGATCCAGAACTGCACACGACCTGATTCCTGTAACACCAGGGATATTTAGGCAACTCATGAACCAGGGTTTCGCCTCCATTTTTTTAAATCACTTCATTTGGTCAAAATCGGGCATCATTTTTCTTTACCCGACAACTCTTTCATCATTTTCGGGTAAATAGGGGCAGTTGTTGATACCTAATTTTGCCTTCATATTTTCTAAAATACATATATACTTTTAAAATAACATATTTGCATCATTATTTAGTTTACAAACCTATACAAGCATTTTATATAATTTTTAATCCTTTAAATTAATTTTCTTGTATTTAAATTATATATAAATATCTAGTAATTATCCTTTTAAATTATTTTGTGATGACTTAGTTACGTACAATAATTATTTTGCACCTATAATATATGTTTCAAATATCTTACGTCATCCCATATAATTACATTAGCATTTTCAAGCTATTTATCCAATTTTGCAATAATGGCCTATATTCATACACAAAGGCTCTTTAGTTTATATTATTTATGTCAATATAGCATATTTATATTTTTATGATACAAAGTTATTATTTTAAACATTTAAGTGCATAAATAATTTTTTTATTCATTTACTAAGTATTTTTTATAAATTATTTTGATAAATTTTGGGTATTTAAATAATAGCCCAATATTTTACTTATTTTCGGACCCAAAACTACCCAAACCTTAGCCCAATTTACCCTAGCCCAAAACCAAACTACTCTTTTAAAATACTTGGGCGGTGCCCGCTCCAAATAACCCGCCCATTCCTCTTACTACCCTGGTCGTTGATCTCGAGTGATCAACGACCCATAATAATCCAGCCTCTTTTAATTACCTAAAACTACCCAAAACCCTAACCCATTTCCCTTACCCAACCACCTTCACACCCTCTCTCATCTCTCTTCTTCTCTGTTAAACCCTAGCCGTCACACCCAAACCTTTTCCGATTTCAACTCAAACATGGAATCAATCCATGATCTACTTACCTATTTTGTGATACTCTACTATTATACGCTTGTTTATGGCGTTACTTAGTTCTTGTCCTATTTTTGGCAAGACCTACTTCTCAAGAACGAGCCGATTTACTTTGATTCTGTGAAGATATGGACGATCTTTCGTTCCTATATATGTTATATTAAACGATTCTTACATTATTGGTTCGATTCAAAGCCTTCAGTCCCAACTAGGGTTTGAGATTTTCCCTTTTTATTTACTGATTTTCGATTGATATTCTTCCCTTTCCTGTGTTTGACTGATAGTTTCCTTATTTTCTGTTTAAACTATTGTACTTCCTTATTTTGTGTGTTATTTGCCCTAAAACTGACTCTAATTGATTCTCGCATGCTATATTTTCCTTATTCTTTGTTTAATCTACTGTACTTCCTTATTCTATGTGTTATTTGCCCTAAAATTGATTCTAGTTGATTCTGGCATGCCGTATTTTCCTTATTCTGTGTTTAATCTACCGTGTTTCCCGATTTTACGTGTTAAATCTACTACTATATAAACCCCTCACCTAAATCCCCTTGAACATACTTTTGAATCTCCTAATCCCTACTATTGTTCTCACTGCTCTCCTCTTTCACCCACTCACTCACTGTTACACTCAAACACTCTCTAAAATTATTGAATTCTGGGCCGGCTGAAAGCCAAGACCATTAAAAAACCTCCTCCGGTGCAAGCACTACTCGGAGCCCATTCTCGAGGCTCTTGTGAACTCTGAAGCATTGGGGACCTAGGATATTTTCTATTACACTCTTTACTCTTTTGATTATGCTACTGATTAGTGTTTTAAACTCTTACGGTGTTCAATTTCTTTCTTTCTTTCTGCATATGTATTTGAATTACATGAGTAGGATTTAATTATGATAATGTTCAATACTCTGATGTCATTCTGTGATAATTAAATGCATGGGATAGTTTATTGTTTGTGTTATGCTAATACGTATTCTTCACTTTGATTTGCACTCTGTGATTTCTTGTCTTCTGAAATGGAGTGTACCATTTTGCATCTTAGCATGTTTAGTTTTGAACTTCCATGAAAGTTCATTTTGATATGAATCTGATTACTATGACTGTATGTTATAAAATTTATTCATATTATGTTTTGGGTACTACCACAACTCTATGGGAACCACTCCCACTTGAATGAGCCTTTTAGTGCTAAATCATGTGTACACTTGATTACCCTTTGTGTATTAGTCCCAACTCTATGTAGTGCCGCTTTAAAGTCTGCTTTAAAACATGTTTCATGTGTGTCCTGATTTTTTTAAAAGATAAATACTCTATCTTTCTTTTAACTGTGACTTTTCTCCTATGTTAATATGTTTTTCCAATTGGTTTATTTTCTACCCTATCCTTTCAGTGCTTGTCACAATGTGTGTATCTCTCCATCATGTCTAAATACTGATTAATATGGCATTAGGGTGTAGACTTAACTTAGTTTGGATCTTTAGATCTCAACTAGTTTAGCTTCATGTATCTATACATGATAACCCATGTATGTTTGCAAACCTGTTTTCTTCTCCTAATTCCCATGAGTTTGTCTATGTGGTACTTTGCTATGTATACCTTGCTGAACCTACTGGCCTTCTTGACCAGTTGCTCTGTATGCTCAATTTGGTGTATTACTTGATCCCTATCCCTCTATCACTATCCACTTTCCTTATTTGCTACTCTGTTATTATGAACTCCCACTCTTAGCCAGTTGAAAGCCAAGGTTATGTAGGTTCTATTGATGGCCTATCTAGTGTGAACACTGCTCAGGGTCCTATTGAGGCCCTTGTGAACTCTAACACATTGGGGCTTGGTCCTAGTCATTCGCTCAACCTCCAAAGCTGCCCTTAATACTTTACTTCCATGTCATGTATTGTGTATCTATATTGGTTGTTCCAAGTGGTGCAACACTTGGTGTTGTGGCTCATTGAATTAGTATGGACTCTTCTATGGAACCATGACCGTGTATTGAACGTGGTTCTTTGTTGAAAGCTTAAGTATGTTATGTAAGAGATATTGAAGGCACAATAAGGCTGGGTATTTAGTTATTTTATTTGGGCCTACTGTGGGCATGTTCACTGTTATGTAATATTGTTACTTTACTCACTATTGGGCTTGTAATAATCTTTGTATAAACAATTGGGGTTATTAGTAAAAAAGGAACGGGGTAAATTTTAATATTAATATGCGATGGGTAGATAACATGCCTATAGGACTGAATTATGTGCTTGCTATATGTCGTTCATTCTCTATGCACACTGTAGAAGTCCTGCAATTAGGAGAAGCACACACTTGCACTACTTGTCTACTAGCAAAGCATGAGCTCAAATGCTTCAATTACCCTTATTACTACATGTTAGAAAACCTGCCCATAGGAAATAAATACCGTTGAACTCTCCCTTAATTTGCATTGTTGCAGCATTTCCACTAGAGATCATGCCTATAGGATTCTAATCATCTCATTTGTTATTGCATTGCATAGTTCACTTAGAAAACATACCTATAAGGTTAAGGTATAACAATAAAATCAGGTTTCAAATGCTAATCGTTAGAGATCCTTCCTATAGGGTACCACTATTCACCTTAATAATTGTAAATGATGCCCCTCTCAACATTGTTTATTGTTCACTTAGGCCATTATCAAAAGCGTGAATAATTCTGATTTTCTCTCGATAGATGCCACTGTCTTCACTACATAAATCACTTAGGCGCAACATCTACAGGGCTAATAACTAGGAATCTGCCATTTTAATAATCAGTATGCAATAACTAAACAATCCCGTCTATGAACCACACTAGTTCCTGAAACTGCTTGCATGCCCAAATGCCTTATCACATAGAAATCATGTCTATAGGGATTTAAGTTCCTTAATTATGAACTACCTAACATGAAAACATATTTCGCGTGCATTTGTTGTTTAAGTGTGGAGGCTAACTTGAGCTCTTAACTACCTATATGTGAGGTCCATGTGCTTTTTGTATGTTGCTTAGTTTTAACATTTCCGAGCAGCTTAAGTGAAGTCTAAAACCACCCAAAATAGAGGTCCAACACCTCCTGGACCATAGGTATGGGACGGGTAGTGCACGCATAAGACACGACTTATAATTGAATTAGTGCCCTTTAGGTTACAACTTAAAGAGAGTAATCGAGTAGTAGGAAATGATAGCCTGTGCCCGCTGAATAATATGAGTAACACCCCATCTCGAGGGAGTTACGAAATATTATTTATGTTGCACGGGGTGATCCTTTAGGCTAAAAAGCTTAGGACCCCCTCTCCCCCATATTATTTCCCTTTTATTTGAATCAAGTAGATGTGCTCATTTATTCGAAGTCCTTTTATAAATAAAATCTCAAATTTCGTGCTATCTTGACCAAGCTTCTAAAAAAATGCTTATTTTGAGAAGTACTTTTTTCAAAAGTACTTTTCAAAAATCTACTTTTAATGAGAATTGATTTGTGTATGGCTAATTAATTTGAAAAATAACTTTGAGCAGTATTAGTGTTTGGCCAAGCTTTTGAAAACTGCTTCTAAGTGTATTTTTATCAAACGTGCTTCTCAAAAAAGTGCTTTTGGAGAGAAGCTACATTTTTCTGCTTCTCAAAAACTGCTTTTGCTTCTCCTCAAAAACACTTTTTTTCCTTCTAAAAGCTTGACCAAACACCTCAAATTTTGGCTAAAAGTAGTTTTGACCAAAAAAGCAGTTTTGGCCCAAAAAACAAAAGCTTGGACAAACATGCTATTAACATGGTGTGATATTGTCCGCTTCAAATTATGCACATACGTTCTTTTTTCAAAAGGCCTCACACCATAAAGAGATCTTTACGCCTTATACGTAGGCTCTCAAACTTTCCAGTTACCAATGTGGACTTTGTTCACACACCTAATAACCCCCCTCACAAACTAAGTTGCACGTGTCCTATCACCACAATCTACGAGTTTAAACCCCTCGAATTAAAGTTCATGTGGCATATACCACGATGTACGAGTCAATTTTCGAGATTCACTTCCCATATCGTCAGAGTATTTATGGCAATCGAAGCTCGTTACTAGCTTTCTGTTATCTGTGTGCATCTTTGAGCTTGTAAGAAGAAGTAAAATGTGCCCCACGTTATCACTCTTCTATCGCCATACTCGTTCCGCCGAATTTGGGCTCTGATACCAGCTATAGGGCTAAATTGGCCTAAAGATACTCTTACATGATGTGATGTTATCCGCTTTGGACCAAACCCGCACAATTCTTTTCCAAAAGGCCCCACACTATTAAGAGTATCTAACACCTTTAGTTTTTTTCTTTCTACTTTCTATTTGAAACTTTATTCGCAGATCCAACACTAGCACTAATCACCATACAATATTTTAAAGAAATTTTAATAAAATAGTAGATAATTAGTATTCTGTTTGAAATTTATATTTGATAGGATTAATTTTTACATAATTTTTTTTTTATGCATTGAGATGTTAAGAAAACAAACATATTAATTATTTTATATTATGATTTTAATACCATTTCCTCTTAATCATAAAATAAAGAATTACAAGAAAATACACGTAATTTCACACCATAACAAAAAGTGGCCCATATTTTTAAGTTTAATCAAACCTAGTCCATATTGTACATATTTTGAAAGCACTAGCAAATTCAAAACACTTGTTCTTATAACCATTGCTTCTAAAATGTCACGACCCGTTTCCGGGTTGTGATGGCGCCTGTCATGGAACCAGGCTAGCCAGCCGTTACAACAATACTCAATTCATTTACTAGAGAAATTTACTCAT
>ML273338.1:0-15120 GCA_005239495.1 Nicotiana undulata
AAAAGTAAAAACAAAAATTTTTTTGCGGGGTTGGGGGTTGGGGTGGGTGGGTGTGCGTTGGTGAGGGTAAGAAATAGGGTGGGGAAGGTTGAGAGGAGTTTTGGAAATGTTTTCCCTCCTCTTGATAGGGACAATATTTTCTTCCAATTGGAATAAATGAGTTGATAAAGAAAATATTTTTCATAACAATTAAGCTAATCAAATATGAAAAAATTAAAAAATATTTTTCGAAAAATCCTTTCACACCAAACACACCTAATATTAGGCATGTTGTTGATAAACTGCTAGCTAGTTTTCTTTATGAAAAAAAAAATTACCTCATGATAGATAGACTTTCTAGTAGTATACCATTTTACTTGAAAAGCTTGGGAAAATGCCAACATGCTTAAAGTAGGACATTCTGTTTTTTCTTTTTTTTGTGCCCTATCCTTTTTATACTTTTTGGATCCAGCAACTATTTTCACAAGGGATTTTTATCTTTCTATATAATATTTGAAACTTATTTATTAAAATTCTACTATTTGTATATTATTCACCCTAAATAAAAATTACTTACAAATTATATATAATCCATTATTAGTATTTTGAATTAGGGGATTTAGTTACTTCCTTGTCCTTTTTTCTCTCCTCTCCTCTTTCCTCACTGCCACATTTCTCATTAATTTCTCTTTCTTTCTTCATCTTTCTCTTTCTTTCTTCATCTTTCTCTCTCACCGTCTTTCTCTCTCAATAAGGTAAGCCTAAAAGTTGTATTCTGCCAATCAACCTGTTGAAGTAACCTCCAGGTCGTAGGTATTGAAGATTTGAACACTAATCTATTATAAAGCTTTGAATTTGAATTTGTGTTATGAATTAGTCTCAGCCCAGTGTCACACAAGTAGCTACTGGGCTGACACGAGCTATTGGGCCAACAACAAACAATGGGCTCAGGTTAATTTGGGATCCAGGTTGAGTAGTAAGTTGTAGGCTGAGGACGACTATGTTAAAAATGGGAGTGGATCTGAGTTGGAGGTTATGCCAATTGTAGAAGAAAAGTTTGATCGTCTCTTCCCTTTCCTGAGTCTAAGCTTCTTACCTCTCTTCTTCTATCTATGTATCTTTTCCTATATTCTTAATTTCAGTATTTCCATTATTAGCCGGCAATTTGACTGTTGGTTCAACTACTAATAATTGTAATAGATCTTTAGTTGTTATCAATATACTTTGAGATTGTAGCATTTGTTACATTGGTGCTTTCATCGATTCGGATTCCAATGGACATTGTGGTACTAGATAAATTCAGTGGAGGCAACCCAGAGGGCTGGGTTTATCGAGCGGAGCGGTACTTCACATACCTTGGCTTCTTCGAGAAGGACTGGTTACCTCTTCCCTACTACTACCTTGATGGCGAAGCTCTTACTTGGTTTGATTGACTATTTCGAAATGAGCAATTTTTTGATTGGAATCATTTTAAGGAGAAACTGAAGCTGCGTTTTCGGACACGAACCTTCACAAATTTAGTAAGTACAGCAGAAACTTCACAAGCCTGTGTTAACTACGTGAGTTATGCTACATCGGTTCCACCAACGACCTCCGTGTCTACGATTGCATCTCTGAGCCATGTCGCAAACTTATATGACTTGGAATCTACTTCCAAATGTGGAAACTCAAAGGCGGCCAACATGTTTGATAAAATGTCCAAAAGAGCAAACGAGCATGATTCTGTTAAATCGGTATCATCAGTTCCAGCTCTTAAAATTCAGGTTGGTTCAGACTCTATCAAAATTGATCCCGTAGACTATATTGATAGTGTCACTACAACTTTAGCAAACAATGAAGACAAAATGCCTGATCAAAATTCAGAAGGAACTAGCATTGTTTTGTGGTACCAATTTGCCGACAATGTTTCGTTTCCAATTCATTCTGCTGACTTATCCTTGCTTCCATCCAGTGTTGTAAGTGTTGAACAACTAAATGCACATGCCTTGTTCCCTGAGATTGTATCTGCTTTAGAGGATAATACCACAAGCCATGTGAAACAGGTTTTCGCTAAAAGTCCTAAGCGAGATACCACTGAACAACTTAGTAAATTTGCGACTATGCTTCTGGATTCTTTTACTAACTTGGTCACAGGTGGTAAGTTTCCTATTTGTCAAATACTCGCTTTTCCTGTTAGTGTCAATTTGGATGATGATCGTATGCGTTCTTCTTATTGTTTTCATGTGAGGGCTTGCACATATCTCTACTATGTGCCTGAATCAATAATAGGGACTATCCTATTGTGTAGTTGTGTGGACAATTGGTTTGACACAGGGCAAGATTTTCGGGTTGATTCATGTGTGTTATTATCCGTTGAATCTGAAGTTTTAGCTCCAAATGAGGATTTTTCAAAGACAAAATTCGTTACCTCTAACATGGACAATTTGGAAGATAGACAAGCTAAATGAAGTTTTCTCCTCTTAGTCTTTCCCTGTGAATCAACTCTGCAAGTAGATTTTAAACATATATTGTGGTTCCACCATGATTTCAATGTCCATTTAGACTATTGGGGTGAAACTGGGCAGGAGTGCAATCTTTCTGGATTCTTGTTTAAATCAAGAGTGCATGCTAGGGAGGAGAAACTACAGAGAGTGCTCCAAGCGATTGCTGAAAGTTACTTAAAGAAGTCACCAATATTTGGGTCAATCAAGCCGCTAGACTCTTGTTTGCTATGTTTCGTCTAACAAGGTCTACTTTGTCGTATGTTATCTTTGATCCTGGTGGGGTTAATATTTCCCCTTGTGCGATGATCCAGCAACTGCTCTTTTGACTAGTGAAATACTTTACTATAGAAAATTATGACACCACACAACAGTACATGAAGATGCAGCCCGCAGCAAATGTAGTTACTACCATGTTACATGAGTGGAAAACATTAAACTTGAGGAGTATATATAAGGTAAAGCATCAAGCAGTGCAAGGAGCTGGTTATACTTCTTCTTATGTCAATGAAAATTGTGTGGTTGCAGTGAATGTTATAACTGAACACAATTTGGTAATGTTGAAAATCTTTACTGTAAATATAAACGATCAGGGTTGTAATTGGTTGATAGCAGGTGTGATGGTATTAAGTGAAAAGCGAGCCTCTAAAATTGTTTATCCGTACTTCATGGATAATTCTCGCGTCGACGGGTCTGAGCATGTTACAAAGTGTTTCCTGTTTTATATTTAAAGTGATTTCAAACTATCTTTTGCTCCTAGCGACTTTCTTGATGGATTTCTCGGCTACTAGTTATCCGAGGCTATTTCCTACGTTGTGGCCTATCATGTGAATAGTGCTTTTGATAGAGAAGGAAATGACTTTACTGTGACCATGGCAAATTTCATTTGGGACCCATTTCCAGTAGTGCAAGCTAACACAACTGATCTTTCCCTTCAACTAAGAATTTATGCTAAAGAAGAATGGACAAAATGGGGTACTACTGATACTATTACCATTTTGATAAGCTATATGTGGATGTTTGCTTATGCATATATTACATTGACTAATAATTCGTGCTTATCATCTTCTTATAATTCGTTACTGCTAAATAGTTAGACTGATTGGGAACTTATGGTATGCTCGTAGGAAGAGTTTCGAGTGCCACAAAAAAATAGTTTCTCTTTAATCGAGTTCAGGCTTTTGTGGAGGTTTGTTACCTTATTGCTAATTGCTTCCAAAAGATGGCAAGCAAGGCCGGGTTGCTATGCAGGGCATATTCTGATGGAATTCGAGTTAATAAATGTGTTATGGTCTACTAAGAGCTGCAATTACCAAGGTGATTGGTTCATAACTGGTGCACTAGATCACATATTTTCCTCAAGTCATAAACCATGCCATGGTATTGAGCTAATTGATTGGGAAATAGCAGTATCATTGTTTTTGACTCGAACCTTGAGGACAAGGTCCTTATTGCGGATGGGGGTATTGTTATGCATCAGTCTCAGCCCAATGTCACACAAGTAGCTACTGGGCTGACATGAGCTATTGGGCCAACAACAAACAATGGGCCCAGGTTAATTTGGGATCCAGGTTGAGTAGTAAGTTGTAGGCTGAGGACGGTTATGTTAAAAATGGGAGTGGATTTGAATTGGAGGTTATTCCAATTGTATAAGAAAAGTATGTTCGTCTCTTCTCTTTTCTGAGTCTATGCTTCTCACCTCTCTTCTTCTATCTATGTATCTTTTCCTATATTCTTAATTTCAGTATTTCCATTATTAGACGGCAATTTGACTGTTGGTTCAGCTACTAATTATTTTAATAGATCTTTAGTTGTTATCAATATACTTTGAGATTGTAGCATTTGTTACATTGGTGCTTTCATCGATTCGGATTCCAATGGACATTGTGGTACTAGATAAATTCAGTGGCGGCAACCCAGAGGGCTGGATTTATCGGGCGGAGCGGTACTTCACATACCTTGGCTTCTCCGAGAAGTACTGGTTACCTCTTCCCTACTACTACCTTGATGGCGAAGCTCTTACTTGGTTTGATTGCCTATTTCGAAATGAGAAATTTTTTGATTGGAATCATTTTAAGGAGAAACTGAAGCTGCGTTTTCAGACACGAACCTTCACAAATTTAGTAAGTACATCAGAAACTTCACAAGCTTGTGTTGACTACGTGAGTTATGCTACATCAGTTCCACCAACGACCTCCGTGTCTCCGATTGCATCTCTGAGCCATGTCGCAAACTTATACGACTTGGAATCTACTTCCAAAATTGGAAACTCAGAGGCGGCCAACATGTTTTATAAAATGTCCAAAAGAGAAAACGAGCATGATTCTGTTATATCGGTATCATCAGTTCCAGCTCTTAAAATTCAGGTTGGTTCAGACTCTATCAAAATTTATCCCGTAGACTATATTGATAGTGTCACTACAACTTTAGCAAACAATGAAGACAAAATGCCCGATCAAAATTCAGAAGGAACTATCACTGTTTTGTGGTACCAATTTGCCTACAATGTTTTGTTTCCAATTCATTCTGCTGACTTATCCTTGCTTCCATCCAGTGTTGTAAGTGTTGAACAACTAAATGCAAATTCCTTGTTCCTTGAGATTGTATCTGCTTTAGAGGATAATACCACAAGCCATGTGAACCTGGTTTTTGCTAAAAGTCCTAAGCGAGATACCACTGAACAACTTAGTGAATTTTCTACTATGCTTATGGATTCTTTTACTAGCTTGGTCACAGGTGGTAAGTTTCCTATTTTTCAAATACTCGCTTTGCCTGTTAGTGTCAATTTGGATGATGATCGTATGCTTGATTCTTCTTGTTGTTTTCATGTGAGGGCTTGCACATATCTCTACTATGTGCCTGAATCAATAATAGGGACTATCCTATTGTGTAGTTGTGTGGACAATTGGTTTGACACAGGGCAAGATTTTGGGGTTTGATTCATGTGTGTTATTATCCGTTGAATCTGAAGTTTTAACTCCAAATGAGGATTTTTCAAAGACAAAAGTCGTTACCTCTAACATGGACAATTCGGAAGATAGACAAGCTAAATGAAGTTTTCTCCTCTTAGGCTTTCCCTGTGAATCAATTCTGCAAGTAGATTTTAAACATATATTGTGGTTCCACCATGATTTCAACGTCCATTTAGACTATTGGGGTGAAACTGGGCAGGAGTGCAATCTTTCTGGATTCTTGTTTAAATCAAGAGTGCATGTTAGGGAGGAGAAACTACAGAGAGTGCTCCAAGCGATTGCTGAAAGTTACTTTAAAAAGTCACCAATATTTGGGTCAATCAAGCCGCTAGACTCTTGTTTGCTATGTTTCGTCTAACAAGGTCTACTTTGTCGTATGTTATCTTTGATCCTGGTGGGGTTAATATTTCCCCTTGTGCGATGATCCAGCAACTGCTCTTTTGACTAGTGAAATACTTTACTATAGAAAATTATGACACCACACAACAATACATGAAGATGCAGCCCGCAACAAATGTAGTTACTACCATGTTACATGAGTGGAAACATTAAACTTGAGGAGTAGATATAAGGTAAAGCATCAAGCAGTGCAAGGAGCTGGTTATACTTCTTCTGATGGCAATGAAAATTGTGTGGTTGCAGGGAATGTTATAACTGAACACAATTTGGTAATGTTGAAAAGCTTTACTGTAAATATAAACGATCAGGGTTGTAATTGGTTGATAGCAGGTGTGATGGTATTAAGTGAAAAGCGAGCCTCTAAAATTGTTTATCCGTACTTCATGGATAATTCTCGCGTCGACGGGTCTGAGCATGTTACAGAGTGTTTCTTGTTTTATATTTAAAGTGATTTCAAAATAACTTTTGCTCCTAGCGACTTTCTTGAAGGATTTTTTGGCTGCCAATTATCCGAGGCTATTTCCTACGTTGTGGCCTATCATGTGAATATTGCTTTTGATAGAGAAGGAAATGACTTTACTTTGACCATGGCAAATTTCATTTGGGACCCATTTCCAGTAGTGCAAGCTAACACAGCTGATCTTTCCCTTCAACTAAGAATTTATGCTAAAGAAGAATGGACAAAATGGGGTACTACTGATACTATTACCATTTTGATAAGCTATATGTGGATGTTTGCTTATGCATGTATTACATTGACTGATAATCCGTGCTTATCATCTTCTTATAATTCGTTACTGTTAAATATTTGGACTGATTGGGAACTTATGGTATGCTCTAAGGAAGAGTTTCGAGTGCCACAAAAAAATAGTTTCTCTTTAATCGAGTTTAGGCTTTTGTGGAGGTTTGTTACCTTTTTGCTAATTGCTTCCAAAAGATGGCAAGCACGGTCGGGTCGCTATGCAGGGCATATTTTGATGGAATTCGAGTTAATAAATCTCTTATGGTCTACTAAGAGCTGCAATGACCAAGGTGATTGGTTCATAGCTGGTGCACTAGATCACATATTTTCCTCAAGTCATAAACCATGACATGGTATTGAGCCAATTGATTAGGAGGTAGCCAGTATCATTGTTTTAGACTTGAACCTTGAGGACAAGGTTCTTATTGCGGATGGGGGTATTGTCATGCATCAGTCTCAGCCCAATGTCACACAAGTAGCTACTGGGCTGACACGAGTTATTGGGCCAACAACAAACAATGGGCCCGGGTTAATTTGGGATCTAGGTTGAGTACTAAGTTTTAGGCTGAGGACGACTATGTTAAAAACGGGAGTGGATCTGAGTTGGAGGTTATGCCAATTGTAGAAGAAAAGTTTGTTCGTCTCTTCCCTTTTCTTAGTCTAATCTTCTCACCTCTCTTCTTCTATCTATGTATCTTTTCCTATATTCTTAATTTCAGTATTTCCATTATTAGCATGCAATTTGACTGTTGGTTCAGCTACTAGTAATTGTAATAGATCTTTAGTTGTTATCAATAGACTTTGAGATTGTGGCATTTGTTACAATTTGGGTTTTCACTTGCAAACAATCGAGAATATTGTTTGGAGTTTTTATCTCAATTTTGAGGGTGGTTGGTGAAGATTAGACCTGATTTTTGCTGAATTTCAGATTGAAAGAAGAAGAAGACATGACATACAATTTTCATATAACATTCAAATAAAAAATTATATAACTACAACAAAATACAATTTACCTATAATTTTACTACAACTTTACTACAATTTCGTAAGTATATCATATGTGATGTCTTCTTCTTCTTCTTCTTCTTCTTCTTCTTCTTCTTCTTCTTCTTCTTCTTCTAGTTTCAATCTGAAATTCAACCAAAATCAAGTCTAATATTCATCAAGACACTCTTAAAATTGAGAAATAAACTCCAAACAACATTCGCAATTGTTTGCAATAACACTCGATCCATATAAATAATGGTTTTTGAAAATTTAAATTCGATTTCAAAGCTTCAAAGCTTGTTAATGGCTCTCAGTAGTGAAGAGTCAAACACCTTCAAAATTTATTGATTGACAAATTTAATTTGAACACCAATTGTGCAACATGAAAGGAAATTGTTACGTTAAAACGACATAAATCCATTGATGAATTCCATTAAAACTATATACAACAACAAAGCATAAAAATCAGAGAAAATCAAATGAAGAGAAATTGGGGAAAAACATAGAAGGGGAGTAGAGAGAGAGAGAGAGAGAGAGATAGAGATAGACACACAAAGAGAGGGAGAGAGACGAAGAGAGAGACAAAGAGAGAGAGAGACGAAGAGAGAGACAGAGAGAGAGAGTGGGCAAGTATAAATTAATAAGAAAATAATTGATATTCCTCCTAATATAAAGGGGTACTCATTTAAAACTTATTTGTACATAATTGGTAAATTGTATATGACCATGTAATTAAATTGAAACTTAAGTAGGGAGGGTAATAAGGTTTCAAATAGTGTATAGGAAGGCAAAAATCTCTTTCATGAATTAGATTTAGCATGCGTTTGGACATAAAAATTATAATTTTTGAAAAAAATAGTATCTGGAGTTAAGTTGAAGAATGATATTTGAAATTTAAAATTAGGTTTGGACATACATTTACTTGAAAAAATATTGTAATTTTGTGGGTGGGGAAAAAAGTGTTCCTGAGGTATTTGAAAAAGAGGTCAAAACAACTTTTGGGTTTTCGAAAAATTAATTTTCGTAAAAATTGCAAAAACTTACAAAAACTTCATGGACAAACACATTTTAAAAAAAATAAATTCAAAAAAATGAAAAGAATGAACTTGAAACTATAGGAATTGGATGGATTATACTTGTGGTATATGGAAGTGAAAGTGATTGATGAAATTGATGTGCTAGAAGAGGCATGAGAAATTAAATATCTTTTTGTTAAAAAGTTGGAAAGATGTGTACCATATATGGGGTGCACTAACTTGAAGCACACTGGTGCGAATGAGTTAGAACTATATGATCACATTATTTAAAAGCTTAAATTGTTAGAAAAATGTATTTATTTAATTAATTATATACGTCCTCCTACAATTAAAGTTGATTGGTTTTTCATGGACTAAACATATAGATAGTCTTTTTCATTATAAGTAGCGATAGCCGAGCTATCTTATCAAAGAACTATTTTCTATAAAGGTGATAATGATGCAAACCTTTTGAAGGATGTTTCTATACCTAATTGTTTTACAAGTCGAAACTATTCTCTTAATGGTCAAATTTTAAGCTGAATCTTCCTCCGTGAAAGCAATGAAGAAAATTACATTTGTTATAAAAATATTAAGCAAACATTAAATATTGAAAACAAAAAAGAATATGCTAAGGAAGAGATTATATAAAACTGCTTTACTAGCCAACTTTTTTTCTTTGTTGTATTTTAAGATTTTCCTACAAAAGAAAACATGTTTCATTTATTATTTTAATCAAACAATTTATAATATATAGTTTCTATATAAACAATGGTGGGCGACAGTTTTGTATACGGTCAAAACCGGACTCACCCCTTGTGTGATTAATCGAGACTGGAATGTGATAGGTTAAGGTTCGACCTCGAATCATATCGAACCGAGGTGCGAGGTTATATCGTCAAGTTAGGCTATATCGTCAAGCTAGAGACCCCGTGACCAAACAAAATCGAGATCAGGCGAGATGAGGGAAATTTGCCAAGCCGAATAACAGAAGGACGAATTGCGGTCGGGCGTAGATCACGACGGAGATCTCGGCACGTATCAAGGATAGGCCGATTAATTAGCTAATCATAAGATTTCTTACCTCATATAGAATTGTATCAAGAGTAGGACTCCCCTACTACATAAAGGGGGCCTGATCATTTGTAAAACACATAACATTTACGCAACATTAAGCAATATACTGTCATTTTTTAGCTTTCATTATCTTGTTACTATGTTCATATCAGTTGAAACATCTCTTTGTTCAAGGGTGATCGAACTCGAGGGCCAAGGCTATTCGATTCGTGTGGTTTGTATTTATTTCTTTTATTGTCAAATTCAATATTAATCTATTCTCTTAATTTGTACCAAGTTATATCACGTATCCTTAAAACTGTGTATAAGTTTAATTATTATCTGATTTTAGGGTAAACAGTTTCTTCGCCAGCGGACTCGCCCGAATCTTGGGACGCATCAGATTCCTCTTTGGGAAAAGCTAGCCTTCGAGCACCGGCTTCGCATGTCTTGGCATTCTTGATTTCGATTAGTAAGTCAAATCCTGGGCATAGACTCCCTTGAAGGTCTTCCGTCGGGATTCCTACCACACATGCTTCACCATATTGTTTATCTGCTCCTGGATAGACTATCAACTTTAAGTTGGGCCACCCTTTTATCAGTTTCGTTCCGGGCGGTAATAGCTTCTGACTTGGCAGCCTCGAGCTCCTTGGTCAGATTCTCTTGGACAGAAACAGTTGAGCTCAACCGAGATTGGAGTTCCTCGATCGTTTTGGCCTGCACCAAGTTCTTATCCTTTGCAGCTTGAAGCTGAACCTCAACAGAAGCTAACTGTGTCGGGGTAGTTTCTTTTTCCGAGGCCAGACGGTCCATATTTTTCTTCCATTCTTCGGCCTCAACCTTCATCACGTCCACCTCTACTTGAAGTTGCCCAATATGGCCAATTCTCTTTTGAACCTGTAGTTTCGAGTCGTTAGTCAAAGTGTCTGAATCAGCGTCACTAAGATCGAATATTCGTATTACATTTTCGATCAAACCGACATGCTCCTTCCGAGCCGCTTCTAACTCGGCTTGAAGCTTCTCACTAAGAAGCTTGTAGGTATCCTTATTCTCGACAAGTTCCCAAGTATCAACCTCGTGATGATTGAACTCCTCCCGGTATCAGAGAAAGTCCTCATGATGAAGCACCAAGGCCTGCAATCACAAAGGAATATGTTAGGGTTATTCACCATTGAATCTAAGTATATAATGACGGGACAAGCGAAATTACCCGATTCAGCACCTGTTGAGCTTCGTTTAAAAGGCCGGGCGCCTCTATCTCGTTCATTTTGATTTGATCTTCTTTGGTCATCAAGCAAAGAAGGTCACTAGCAATTCCCACGGGGGCAGAAAGAACCCGGGAATCCTCTAGAACGAACATAAAAATTATGCGTCTCCGAGTAGGATCAACACTCGGAGCAGGGAACCGGTTCACTAATTTCGGGCTCGAAGAATACCCGCCGGCTCTCGGGGATGGTATCTTCTTTGGTACTAGTACGTCGCCCAAACCGGTAACTGTTGTTTTCGACTTCAATATTACATAATAATATAAGTTAATTGTGCAGTACCCAATTTTTGAGTGCTGTCTAATAAGAAGAACATGGTTCTTCTTGGTGTACTACTTTCTACTGTTGCGGAATAATAAAGCAGTGAAGTAAAAACACAGAGATTTTTACGTGAAAAACACCTGGCTCAAAAGGTGAAAAAACCACGACCTACTCCTCAGTAGGATTTTCTCAAACACTTCACTAAAAACTCTGAGCCAAACGGACTTACAAAATAAACTCTTTTGTAATCCTAGGACTAACTCTAATCCTCTTTGTATCAACTAGCCTCTAGCTAATTTCTACAGATTTCAAGCTAACTCTAACTTGAACAATGTGTACCTATTACAATTGCTTCTATGAAAGCTGAAAAGATACAATGTTAAAACTCCTACTACAATCAACTAGACTCAATACATCAACGATGAAACTGTTTCTTCTAGTTGAACTGTAGCCTTCGCACAATACTTCTGCTTGCAAAATATCCTGGGAACTTTGCTTTTCAGAACTTGATTCACTTTTGTCTTTGTGCGTCACCAATTTCAGCAGTAATACATTAAGTATTTATAGAGTCAGTTTTCTAGTACATGGTTCAATTCTGATCCAACTCTACCTGGGTATACAAGTTCGACTATGACTCAACTTCCTTCTCTATTTCTGTCCTTTCTGAAATCAACTTCTATCTTCTTTATCAGTTTGCAACCTTTTCGTATTAGGAGACATCCTTTTAGCTCTTTGATACTCAGCAATCACTGATATCTCCTATGCATGAACAATTCTTGTGCCAACTGTTTCGTTCAGATGTGTGTGCTCTGATGGACCTGGTTCAACTTGTCAATCTTCAAAACCCATTCAGTGACATGGGCCAACAAATTCCCCATTTTTTATGATGACAAACTCTGTGCTATTATCCTGTATACACTTCAAACACTTTGTATAGTTTTAAGCATTAATCATTGAGAACTAGGTTCATTAGGTTATAAATATCACTTTTTGAGAAAAACACCACACCAGCACACATCTTCGCCCTTTTGGCATCATCGAAAAGTTGCAAAATGATACTTACAAATTTTTTAATTCTTACTCATGGCCTAATTTATACAGGTGCAAGCATGATTAATCAACAAAAGAAACCAATAATGTAAGCTAAATTAGAAATTGGGACAATTTTTAAAATCAGCAAACTTCATTGATTTAATACTGAACATCAAATACCAACAGATTAAAGCAAAAACGATCAAAACATGAGCAAAAAAGAAAAAAAACTGAAACCACAAAAGCTAGAAACTGTCTCAAACTGGGCACTTGAAAGATAACTGGGAAGCACTGGATAGACCTAAGGCTGGGAGGGTGCAGATGAGGTTGGGTTCTTGGTTTGAAGGAGAGACAACATCTGATTAAGAGCACCCTCGTTCTTTTCTTTCTCCTTTGCTAATTCAGCCCTGAGAGCATCCCGTTCAGCTTCAACCTCAATCATACGAGACTTCAAACGAAGGATCTCCATATCCTTAATCTCGCTTTCCTGCACCAGAGTTCTTACTTTGCTGTTGACTGGCTGCTTCCTAGATGAACTAGGTTCATCCATAGGAACATTGACAATATAATCACATGATAGCAAAGTTTCCTTCCCAAAATAATCCTTGGTAGTCGCCATTTCAGCCTTCTTCACTGGAACCCCAAAATGAGCAAGCACAGCTGTCAGAATAAATCCATATAGGATTGCATGAGCTTTTGTTCCATTCATAACTCTATCCAAGAGTTGGATGATGAAAGCTGGCCAATTTATTTGCTTGCCTCTGTACAGACACTCCATGAGGGTCAAATCCATGTAATTAGCAATGTGTCTTCGTTCTTGTCTGGGCAGTAGAAACTTGATGACGAACTCGAAGAATAGCTTGTGTTCTGGCTTCATTTCACTCTTATAGACAGGCCTGGGTTTAATTTCTTTCTCATTATCACTGAATAACCTGGTGATGTTAATTGCTGAGGCCATCCCATCTAGACAAGGCCATCTTTGCCTTGTGTAGTCCTCATATCCCTCAGCTGGTATGTCTAGAATAAAACCCAGTTCTTTAGTATCAAAAGAAACTTCAATTCCTTTGATCATTGATGTGACCCTGCCGTTCTTGACAATCGCATTCCCCATGAATTCTACCAACTCAGCTCTTGCCAGCCTGCCTTCCATACGAAGGACTATGTCCTTCCAGCCCTGTACCTCTAGAGTTCCCAGCAAATACTGCATTCCAGTCTCGTCTAGATCCTTCATCAGATTACCCTTCAGAATTATTCTTTTTCCAAACATGGTAACTCTGTCAGTCACCTCTCCTATTTCCTTCTCCTTCTCTCCACTCCAGTCTGCATCATCATCCTCCTTAGCAACAATTTTTACTTTCTTGTCTTGGACCTGGTTCTTTTGACGGTTCTTGGAGTTGCAACGGACACAACAGCTGACTTCTTTGAAGAAGCCTTAGCCTGTTTAGGTTTTGGTGTCCTAACCACAACTGGAGCCAGCTGCTCCTCTTGTTGGACCAGGTCCAACGTCTCTTCTTCAATAACAACAGCCTCAACAGGCTCTCCAACTTTTTCTTTTCCCTTTGCTGCCCTCTTCCTCTTGCTCTCTTGCAGAGCCTTTTCCAATTTCTCTTCTTCATCTCTCACTGTGCTACGAGTAGCTCGTACTTTTGGAGCAGAAACATCAGCAGTTGCAGAAACTTTCCTCTTCTTGGAAGGAACTGGGTGAGTTGCCTTCTTGGACTTTTGAGTCCGCCTTTTCTTGGGGTTATAAGATTCCCCCAATTTCTTCAGTCTTTCAGCCAATGTTTCTTCCCTAGATGAACCAGGTTCATCTGTGACTTTCTTCAAACTTGCAAGACCTGCTACAGCCTCCTCAACTGTACTTCCCCCTAACTCTGTGACATTTTCTCCAGCATTTTCAGGAATGGGACCATAGATAAACAGCATGGTACCATCCCCCCAGATCCCCTCTCAACTTCTTTTCCCTCTCTCTCAGAAATTCTTTCTTTTCTACCACCCCTCTGCCTACTTGGCACTTCAACATCAATAATAGATCCAACCAACACGAATCTTTTATCAGTAGAAGCAACTTCAGAATTAATTTCAAGATTACCTTTCTCAGAGCTGGTTGAACCAGGTACATATTCCTCGTTGGCTGATTTAAAAGATTCACTGGACGAATATGTCTTAGAACCTTTGTCTTCTTCAATAAGATCTTCCAAGAATTTTGCCCTAGTCTTAGAAGCAACAGTTTTTCGGGCAAGAACTTTGACACGACGATTCTTGGGGGCAGGAATAGGGTTTGTAATAGGTTCAGGAATGGGTGTATTTTCAGGGGTTGATGAGATTTATGTTGATTGAGAACTGTATACAGATGGAGAGTTATGTTCAGACTCAGATTTTCCACCATCATAATCACGATTAGGTGATGAAGTAGAAGAAGAAGCAGGTGGTGGTGAAGACATGATTATGTGATGTTAGGAAGAAAAAGGCGAGCAAGCAGTTTTGGATTGTGGAATGAGTTGAACTTGGTTCGACGATTGCTTTATGAAGAAAAGTGTAATGATGACCCTTATATAAGATGTGGCTGGGGAGATTACAACTGCAGAACATTTACTCAATTAGGAGTCTAATCGCCGAAGGACTGACATTGATTAGACATTTAATTTCCCCCTAAAACTAGGCTACTTAAGTGAAGATGGGACTTATTNTAATGTCACGACCCGTTTCCGGGTTGTGATGGCGCCTGTCGTGTAACCAGGCTAGCCAACCGTTACAACAATACTCAATTCATTTACTAGAGAAATTTACTCATTATTGGCTCAACTCATAGAAATACAGACATTTTTAATCATTTAAAACAGTCTAACAGAAGAAATAAGCTCCAATAATCAACCTAGGATTTGGAGTCACGCAGTCATGAGCTACTAACATCAATACAACTGAGAAATA
>ML273341.1:0-27955 GCA_005239495.1 Nicotiana undulata
AGTCTCCTTTCTAACCTTGTAAGAGGGAACTGTCCCCATAGGTGATGTATATGCTATGTGTAATTTGTTTGGCGGCTACGTACGCACCAAGTGACGAGAGTCCGTACGTAGCGGCTATCATTGTTATTTCCGGGTAGTTAGGCCCACATCATGCCTTCTATGCTTCCTTGTAATGCCTTACATGCTTCCTTGTAACGCCATATGTACTATGAGATCATGTTATGTATAGTATTGTTTCTCTGAGGCTTTATGGAAATTGTTGAATTGAAAGGAATTGGTTNAGCCGTACGCCACGGCAGATTGAAAGGTGCACTTTTGGGATGGGCCGATCGATCCTCGGCAGTGCACATAGATGATATAATTGAGAATGCACTTTTGGTACGGGCCGTTTGATCCTCGGCCGTGCATGGACGAAGTTGTACTATGTTATGATATTGTGACATTGATAGACGCACTTATGATTCGGGCCGTTCGATCCTCGGCAGTGCGCAGACATGACTATGGTAAGCATGCACTTTTGGGACGGGTCGTTCGATCCTCAACAATGCATAGCTATTTTTCCTTATTACTCCGTCCGGTTGTCTTATTCCTGTGTGCGCATGAGTATTTGGCATTGTTTCATGGATATTGACTTCTATTAGATATTTGGGGGAAAGAAAGTGGCCATTGTTATTGTTCCAGTATTTTTCTTGGATTTCTGTGCTTTATACATAATTGCTACTCACTCTCTTACATGTCTACTGCTTTTATTTTATCATTGTTATATCATACTGTTCGACCATAGTGAGTGTCAAGTCAACTTCTCATCACTACTTCTTCGAGATTAGACGGGATACTCACTGGGTACATATTTATTTAAGATGTACTCATGTTACACTTCTGTACTTAACTGTACAGGTTCTGAGGCTGGTGCATCTGGTTATCAGACCAGATCTAGATAGTGACTATAGCAGACTTGACTTCACGGTGAGCTGCTTCCTCTGGCGATCCCCAGCAGCACCATGGAGTTTCATTTACTTTTGTTTCCCGTCTATTCATGCAGACAACGGGATTGTATATATTATTATCCTTTGTATATTCAGTTAGTATTCCCATGACACTCGTGACACTAGTTCCTGGCACACACGTAGTGGTTGTTTTGGGATTTTGGGCTGTATATATACGTGCTTGTATTTTAGATTGCGGTTCTTTATAGCTATTCTATCTACCACTGAGTTATTACCTTTCAATATCACGATTTAACTTATTAAATTCGGTAAATGGGTAAATAATTGAATCAATTAAAGAGAAGCACTTAGTGAAATTTACGTTGGCTTGCTTAACCCCGTCGTTGGGCGCCATCACGACCTGGATTAGGATTCTGGGTCTTGACAACGTGGTATCAAAGCTCTTGGTTCACGTAAGTCTCACGAGTTACGGGCAGGCCCAGTAGAGTCTTGTGGATCGGTACAGAGACGTCTTTACTTATCTTCAGGAGGCTATAGGGTGTTAGGAAACCTCCATTTATTCATATTATGTCGTGCAATCAATGATGTACTCAAACTTATCCTTCTATTCTCTCACATATGGTGAGGACGCGTGCATCTGATGTTCCTGATCCGGGAGATGCCGCTGCCCCCGTTGCCCCAGGTCGTGGTAGAGGCAGGGGTAGAGCACCTGCTCGAGGTAGGGGACGAGGGCGCCCCAGAGCTATACTAGTGGCACAAACAGAGGACCCTATTATAGAGGAGCAGGATGAGGTGCCTCCAGTAGAACCTGCTCCAGTGGATTTCATGACTGCGCCAGGTTTCAAGGAGGTTATGGGCCGTATGCTGAGTTTCATTGTGATGACCCAAAAGGTCATCTTATGTAAACTTAATTATGACTGTGTTTCGAGGCCTCGAAAGCCTCCGTTAATCTCACCTCGATGTGCGTGCACAGCCCGGGCGCGTAGCCGGGAAACCTTTATGTGGAAACTTGATAAAGAGTTGAATTTATGATAATTAATTGAATAAAGTTTACTTTGGTCAACATTTTTGGTAAACAGATCCGGACCCCTGATCTGGCAGTCCCGGAAGGTCCGTAGGGAAATATTGGACTTGGGCGTGCCCGAAATCGAATTCCGAGGACCCAAGTCCGAGAAATGAATTTTTAAAGAAAATTATTTTCTGAAAATAATTAAGGTTTATGAAAATGAACCTCGATGTTAAACCTGTGTTGCCGGGCCCGTATTATGGTTCTGGAGCCCGGAACAGGTTCAATATGTGTTATTTAAGTTATATGTGAAATTTGGTAAGGAACAGACTTGATTTGACGAGTTTCAGATCAAAAAATGGGAAATTGAGAGTTAATGAAGTTTTCAGGATTTTCATAGAATTTGAAATTTGGTTTGGAACGTGATTTCATGTTATCGAGGTCCGAATGTGATTCCGAGACCGGGAATGGTTCCGTTATGTCATTTATTACTTGTCCTCAAAATTTGATGTCATTCTGAGTCGTATAGGTCGGTCCGGCGCATGTTTATAGAAATCAAGAACTTGAAGTATCTTAAGTTATGGTTTTAGGGCTTTTGGGGTGTGATTTTGAGTTTTACCGTTGTTTTGAGTGTTCCGTGGGCTCGAGCAAGTCCGTTTAATGATTTGGGACTTGTTGGTTTTTTTGGACGGGGGCTCAGATGGGCCCAGGTGACTCCCGGACCCTCAACGGGGCTAACAACCAACTAAAACAACTGCTGGTGCAACTGTTGTTGGTGTGACCGCAGGTGTGGTTGCCCAGCTGCAGGTGCGGGACCGCTCCTGCGGTCCTAGCCTCGAAGGTGCGGAGGTTCCGCAGGTGCGGCCCCCAACTCCGCAGGTGCGAACCCAGTTCCCCTGACCCTTTTTCGCAAGTGCGACCATTTCTTCGTAGGTGCGGGACCGCAGGTGCGGTCCCAAGGTTGCAGGTGCGGGAACCCCTGTAGGCAGCCTTTATTTAAGTGTCAAAACTCGGGTGTCCTTCATTTACACCCATTCCAACCTCCATTGAAGGCTCATAAGAGCTTGAGAAACCATTCCCCGACTCATTTCCAGTAGAGGTAAGTAATTTCACGCTATTTTACTAGTTTAATTCATGTATGGTCAAGGGGCTTAACTACTAAATCGTAGAAAAAATCTAGGTTTTGAGTAGTAGATGGGATTTTTGGGATTTTGATGAACTATCCAATTAATGCTATGAATTCAAGTAGAAACTTCATATTAATGATCCTTAGGCTATGGGTGAGTGATTCCTCCGAGAATTTTCGGGATTCAAGCATTCGGGCCGGGGGTCGAATATTAGTATTTTTGGAAGAATAGTAGAAAAAAAGTAAAATTAGGCTTTGGAATTGGTTTATTGATTAATCATTGATGTTAATAAATCCATTATGTCTAGATATTATCGATTCGGAGTTGGATTCGAGAGGAAATGCGGTATTAGAGGCTTGAATTGTGATTCTTGGACACGAGGTAAGTGTCTTGCTTAACTTTGGTGAGGGAATAGGTATTTTGTGCTATGTGCTATGTGTTTATCATGTTCAATGCATAGGTGAGGTGACGAGTACCTATGCATTGTGTGTCAAGCATGTCGTAAGTCTATTATGATAAAAGTTTTGTTATTACTTCCTTATTCATTGTATTATGAAAATTGTTTCTACTTGGAAGTTGATTGTTTGTTAAAAATCCTTGTTGATAAACTTGTGATATGATGGTTTGATTGAGGACACAATTTGTTAAGAGATATAATTAAAAGGGTTGGTTATAGATGAGACCCTTGCCGGGCAATTGTTATGATATTGACTGATATTCTCCCCTTGCTGGGTGATTATGATGTGTATTTCCACTATGCTACATTTCTTGCCATTTGAGACTTTTCATTGTTTTGGTGAGGAAGAGTGTAAAGCACGAAATGTGATGTCGTGCCATGATTTACATTGATTACGTCATAAAATGCATAGTGAGGAAGAGAGTAAAAGCACGAATGTTGATGTCGTGCCATGATTCACATTGATTAAAAGCACGAAGGTTGATGCCGTGCCATGATTTATATTGCCTTAAATTATACATTGCATTGTGAGGAAGAGAGTAGAAGCACGAAGGGTGATGTCGTGCCATGATTTATAATATCTTATACCATACGTCGCATTGTGAGGAAGAGAGTAAAAGCACGAAGGGTGATGCCGTGCCATTACATACATTGCTCGCATTTATACTTGTTACGTTAGCATTCTTGTCAATTTGCTCTCTTGCTTTCTCCTATGTGTTAATTAATCGTTCTTATTTCTCACTTGTTACCCCCATTAACCGCTCCCGTATCCCATGCTTATCTGGTTATTTCTGCGTTTGTCTGTGCTATATCTTGTAGAACACTGCAGGTAGATTATCGTTGTCAAGTCTAGCCTCGTCACTACTTCGTCCAAGGTTAGGCTCGGCACTTACTCAGTACATGGGGTTGGTTGTACTGATGCTACACCTGCACTTCTTATTGTTGTGCAGATCCCGCTGTTGGACCCTGTGGACTTCGCTAGAGGGAGTATCCTACAGTCCACCTCAGAGATTCCATGGTAGACCCGCAGACGTTCGTGGGCCTTGGCGTCTCCTCTATCTCAATTTCCCTATTCTGTCCTACATTTATCCTAGTCTTTTTGGGAAAGTTCACGTATTTTTCTTCAGACTTTGTATTTAGCACTCTATTAGCATGTCCGTGAGTAGTGACTCCGGGTTTTGGGAATTATTGCAACGTATTGTATTTTGTTACCTTCGCCTAGTTTGGAAAATTTATCTACTTTCGTGTTATGAATTATAATCTGTTCTAGTAAATGCTATTATTTTCGTGATGATATGTTAGTGTAGTTTTCCACGTTGGCTTGTCTAGCGGGTTCAACGTTAGACGCACTCACGACCTGAAGGTTGGATTTCGGGTCGTGATATTCATGGACACTATGTCTCAGGCTGGTTTATTTCCAGCTGACCCTGCTACTTCTTAGGCGGGAGGGGGAGTCCAGACCCCTACCGCTCAGGCCACAGGACAGGCAACAGCAACACGTCATACCCCGGGTACATCGCCCGTGGGTGGGGTTCAGCCTGTAGTAGTAGCCCCAGAGCCCAGGCCAGTTGAGGAGGGTGACCAGCAGAAAATGTTGGATAGATGGACCTGACTTTGCCCTCCAGTCTTCGGGGGTGAGCGGGGTGAGGATGCCCAGGATTTCATCGATAGGTGCAGGGACAGGCTGCACAACATGAGGATTTTGGAGTCCCATGGAGTGGATTTCACCACATTTCAGTTGGAGGGCAGAGCTCGCAGGTGGTGGCAGTCTTATATTTTCAGCAGACCAGCAAATTCTCCTCATGTCACTTGGGATCAGTTCGTGCAGGTGTTTCTAGACAGATATATTCCACCCTCTGAGAGGGAAGAGTTGCGGCGGTAGTTTGAGCAGCTAGAGCAGGGGCAGATGATAGTGACAGATTATGAGGCCAGATTTTCAGAGTTGTAACGCCACACACTTATGATATTGCCTACCGATGCCGAGAGAGTGCGGCGGTTTGTGGCCGGGTTACACCCAGGTATTAGGGCCACCATGGCTCGAGAGGTGGAGATGGGTACTCCTTACCAGCTTGTATTCGAGATAGCTCGACGGATTGAGGGGTATCGGTTGAGGAGCAGGGAACAGGGTCAGTAGGATAAGAGGGCTAGGTTCTCAGGGGATTTCAGGGATTCTCCGGCTAGGAGCAGAGGTCAGTTCGAGGGTGGTCAACCTAGCAGGTCTCCATATTCAGCACCTCCACTACCTCCTCGAGGTGGTCCAGTGAGGCCTCAACTTAGTGCCATGCCAGAGCGTTCCTATCGTCCTCCAGCTACTCAGGGTTCACCAAGTGGTTACTGCAGTCGCCCGAGATCCTCCGGTTCTTATTTAAGTGCTATGCCTGAGGGTCCACATCGCTTTCTGGCTATTCAGGGGTCTTCCTCTTCGGGGTAGCATGCTATGGTACCTAGAGGTTGCTATGAGTGTGGAAATCTAGGTCATATGCATAGACATTGTTCCAGGCTTCGGGGCAAGGTGGTGCAGCAGGGTTATCAGCCTATGGGTCCAACACCAGCAGTCCGGCCACCTAGAGGTGGAGGACAGGTCGGCAGGGGTCGTCCTAGAGGGCGAGGCCAGTCAGGGGGAGGTCTGTTAGCTTCTGTTCACTCTGGGGGAGTTCAGTCTTCAGGAGCCTCAGCCAGATTTTATGCCATTTCGGCTAAATCAGATGTAGTGGCTTCAGACGCCGTGATCACAAGTATTATATCAGTATGTGGTAGAAAGGCTTCAGTACTATTTGATCCAGGATCCACGTATTCATATGTTTCAGTACTATTTGCTTATTTTCTGGATGTTTCTCGTGAGTCCTTGGGTTCTCCTATATATGTGCCCACTCCTGTGGGCGATTCTGTGGTGGTAGACCGGGTCTATCGGTCTTGTATGATCACTTTCTGCGGTTTCGAGACCAGAGCAAATCTTTTGTTGCTGGATATGATTGATTTTGAGGTTATCCTAGGCATGGATTGGCTATCTCCTTATCATGCTGTGCTAGATTGCCATGCCAAGACGGTCACTTTAGCCATGCCTGAGTCGCCTACGCTAGAGTGGAGAGGTTCTTCAGTTAGTGCATCCAGCCGAGTTATTTCCTTCATGAAGGCTCGGCATATGGTCGAGAAGGGTTGTTTGGCTTATCTTGCTTATGTGCGGGACACCACCGCCGAGTCTCCGACTATCGATTCAGTACCATTTGTTCGAGAGTTTGCAGATGTGTTTCCTTCAGACCTTCCAGGCATGCCTCCAGAGCGAGATGTTGTTTTTTGTATTGATTTAGCTCTAGATACTCAACCTATATCCATTCCCCCGTATCGTATGGCTCCTAAGGAGATTAAAGAATTAAAGGAGAAACTTGAGGAGTTGTTGGCTAAGGGGTTCATCAGGCCGAGTGTGTCGCCGTGGGGTGCTCCAGTCCTATTTGTGAAGAAGAAGGATGGGTCTATGTGGATGTGTATTGATTACCTCCAGCTGAATAAGGTTACTATTAAGAATAAGTATCCTCTGCCATGCATCGATGATTTATTTGACCAGTTGCAGGGTGCTCGTGTGTTTTCCAAGACTGATTTGAGATCAGGTTATCATCAGTTGAAGATTCGGGCTTCAGATGTTCCGAAGAATGCATTTCGTACCAGATATGGCCATTATGAGTTCCTAGTGATGTCCTTTGGTTTGACTAATGCCCCAGCAGCATTCATGGACTTGATGAATAGGGTATTTTGGCCGTATACAGATTCCTTCGTCATCGTCTTCATTGATGACATCTTGATTTATTCGCGGAGCCTGGGTGAGCATGAGCAACATTTGAGAGTTGTGCTCCAGACCTTGCGGGAACAGAAGCTATATGCTAAGTTCTCCAAGTGCGAGTCTGGTTAGATTCCATGGCATTTTTGGGGCATGTGGTATCCGGAGAAGGTATCAAGGTTGATCCTCAGAAGATTGAGGCGGTTCAGATTTGGCCGCGTCCTACTTCAACTACAGAGATCAGGAGTTTCTTAGACCTAGCAGGCTATTATCGCCGATTTGTGGAAGGGTTCTCTTCTATTGCAGCTCCATTGACCAGATTGACTCAGAATAATGCCCCGTTTCGGTGGTCCGACGAGTGTGAGGCGAGCGTTCAGAAGCTCAAGTTAGCATTGACCTCAACACCAGTTCTGACGTTGCCTTCCGGTTTTGGGATGTATACTCTGTATTGCGACGCTTCACACGTCGGGTTGGGATGTGTGTTGATGCAGGATGGGAGAGTTATTGCTTATGCTTCACATCAGCTGAAGGTTCATGAGAAGAATTATCTTGTGAACGACCTGGAGTTGGCGGCGATTGTTCATGCTCTGAAGATTTAGAGGCACTACTTGTATGGTGTTTCTTGTGAGGTTTATACAGACCACCGCAGTTTGCAGCACTTATTCAAGCAGAGGGATCTTAACTTGAGGCAGCGCAGGCGGCTTGAGTTGTTGAAAGATTATGATATTACTATTCTTTATCATCCTGGCAAGGCAAATGTGGTGGCAGATGCTTTGAGCAGGAGGGCAGAGAGTATGGGCAGCTTGGCCTACATCGCAGATGAGGAGAGACCTCTACCCTTGGACATTCAGTCCTTGGCTAATCACCTTGTGAGATTAGACCTTTCGGATCCTCGTCGAGTTCTAGCCCATGTGGTTGCTCAGTCTTTGTTATTAGGAGAGATTAAGGCCTGGCAATTTGATGATCCGTGCTTAGCAGAGCTTCGGGAGACAGTTGTCCAGGGCAGGGCCCAGGAGGTTACTTTGGGCGAGGATGGTGTCTTGAGACTACAGGGCCGTTTATGTGTTCCTAATATTGATGGCCTGAGGAAGAGGATTCTAGAGGAGGCCCACGGTTCTCGGTATTCTATTCATCCGGATGCGACGAAGATGTATCGTGATTTGAAGCAGCATTACTGGTGGAGCCGGATGAAGAAAGACATTATGCAGTATGTGGCTAGGTGCCTCAATTGCCAGCAGGTTAAATACGAGCATCAGAGGCCGAGAGGCCTACTTTAGCAGAATGCCATTCCTGAGTGGAAATGGGAGCGCATCACTATGGACTTCATGGTTGGGTTGCCTCGGACTTTGCGGAAGGTTGACGCGGTTTGGGTCATTGTGGATAGATTGACCAAATCGGCGCATTTCATTCCTGTGGCTACCACTTACACTTCAGAGAGGCTAGCCCAGATTTATATTCGGGAGATAGTTCGGTTGCATGGTATACCGATGTCCATTATATCAGATCGAGGTCCTCAGTTCACCTCGCACTTCTGGAGAGCATTGCACAGTGATATGGGCACTCAGATAAATCTCACCTCAGCATTACATCCTCAGACTGATGGCCAGTCGAAGCGTACGGTTCCGATATTGGAGGATATGCTCAGGGCATGTGTGCTTGATTTTGGGGGTCATTGGGACCAGTTCTTCCCTTTGGGGGAGTTTGCGTACAATAATAGTTATCAGTCCAGCATCGAGATGGCTCCATTTGAGGCTTTGTATGGTCGACGGTGTCGTTCTCCTATCGGGTGGTTTGAGCCTGGCGAGGCTAAGTTATATGACACGGATCTGGTGAGAGATGCTATGGAGAAGGTGAAGTTGATTTAGGAGAGACTTCGCTCAGTACAGTCTAGATAGAAGAGTTACGCGGATCAGAGGGCGCGTGATGTAGCATTTGTGGAGGGAGATAAGGTTCTGCTGAAGGTTTCGCCGATGAAAGGCATCATGAGATTCGGGAATAAGGGAAAGCTGAGCCCAAGGTTTATAGGTCCTTTCGAGGTATTGAGGCGAGTCAGAGAGGTTAATTATGAGCTAGCGTTACCTCCCAGTTTATCCGGAGTTCATCCAGTTTTTCATTTATCCATGCTCCGGAGATATCATGTCGATTTCTCTCACGTGGTTGATTTTAGCACTATTCAGCTAGATGAGAAGTTGGGCTTCGAGGAGGAGCCAGTTGCTATTATTGATAGGCAGGACCATCAGTTGAGGTCTAAGAGAGTTTCTGCCGTGAAGGTCCAGTGGAGGGGCCAACCAGTCGATGAGGCGACTTGGGAGTCCGAGGAGGACATGCAGAGCAGATATCCACAGCTATTCAGCACTTCAGGTACGATTCTAGTCCCGTTCGTGGACGAACATTTGTTTAAGAGGAGCAGAATGTAACGACCCGACCGGTCGTTTTACGTTATCGAACCACGTTCCCCTATATAAGTCTTCCCATAGCAGCTTCTTGTGATTTGTGACTTGCGGGGACGGGTGGTTCAGGATTTGGAAGTGTTTTGAGCAATATAGGAACACTTAGTCCCTTGAGGTTGGCCTATTTGGCCAAGTTTGACTTCGGTCAATATTTTGAGCAAACAACCTCGGAATGGAGTTCCGACGGTGTCAGTAGCTTCGTACGATGATTTCAGACTTGAACGTATATTCGGAATGGGTTTTTGATAACCAGGAGCGTTTCGGCGCCCGATATGGAAATAAGGATTTCCTTAAATTTGAAATTTTGTTTGGAATTTTATTTTATGATATCGAGGTCCAAATGAAATTCCGAGACGGGGAATAGTTCCTTTATGTTATTTATGACTTGTCTGCAAAATTTGAAGTCATTCCGAGTAGTATAGGCCGGTTCGGCGCATTGAAATGAATTCTAGAACCTTAAGTTCAAAGTTTTGATTCAATTGGTTTTTGGGTCAAATTATGAGTTTCGTTGTTGTTTTTCACGTTCCGGAAGTTCGAGTGAGTCCGTATCATAAATACAGACTTTCCATTTCCTTTGGACGGGGTCCCAGGGGGCTCGAGTGAGTTTCGGACCCCTCGGAGCTTAATCCTAAAAACCAGAATTTTCACTGTCTGGTTTCCTTCTTCGCGTTCCGGGAGGGTAGCCGCGTTCGCGAAGAAGGAATTGGGCTAGGGCTATTGATGCTCTACGCGTTCGCATTTCCCACCCCGTGATCGCGATGGTCTGGACCCCTGACCTTCGCGTTCGCACCTTCGCCACCGCGTTCGCGAATGGTTGAGATGGGACCTAGCCCATTTGTTCTTCGCGTTCGCTTGTGTCCCACCGCGTTCGTGTTGGTCTAGCCCGTCTATCCTTCGCGATCGCGGCCCCCTCTCGCGTTCGCATAGAAGGGCCTCTTTAGGCCTGGGCCATTGGCCTTCGCGAATGCGATGCCCCTGTTGCGTTCGCGATGAAGGGGCATTTTGGCAGTGTAGTTTATATGCGGGATTTAAGTTATTTCCTCCATTTCCATCTTCTTCCTTGTGTCATTTGAGAGCTTCCAAGAGGGCCTTCAATCTAGTACTTGAGGTAAGTAAATTCCCTATTTAACACTAGTTTCAAACATCAATTTCTAGTTAAATTCTCTACTAAAATATCAAAAAATCATGAAATTGGGTAGTAATTTTAGGGCTCTTGGGGATTTTGTGATTTTCCGTTTAAGGCCATGAATTCAAGTAGAAATCACATATTAATGATCCTTAGGCTATGGGTGAGTGATTCCTTCGAGAATTTTTGGAATTCGAGCGTGCAGGCCCGGGGTTGAAATTTAGAAATTCTTCAAGAATGTGAATTTTGGGATAAATGAGATAATCCCTTTTCTTTGAACATAAATTGATGTAATGATACTATATTTCTCTAGTTGCGAGCCCTCGAGAGTAGAGTTCGGATTTCCGGGCGCATCATTGATTCGAAGGGTAGATTCGACACGAGGTGAGTCTCCTTTCTAACCTTGTAAGAGGGAATTGTCCCCATAGGTGATATATATGCCATGTGTAATTTTTTTGGGGGCTACGTACGCACCAAGTGACGAGAGTTCGTACGTAGCGGCTATCATTGTTATGTCTGGGTAGTTAGGCCCACATCATGCCTTATATGCTTCCTTGTTGTAATGCCTTATATGCTTCCTTGTAACGCCATATGTAATATGAGATCATGGTATGTATAGTATTGTTTCTCTGAGGCTTTATGGAAATTGTTGAATTGAATGGAATTAATTATGGAAAGTAAGTTTTTTAAGTTATTGTGTGTGCATGTGACCGCTTCGCAATTTACATTCCGTGAGCGATGTGTGATTTCCCCCATTCTCATGGGAGCAGGCCGTACGCCACGGCAGATTGAAAGGTGCACTTTTGGGACGGGCCGATCGATCCTCGGTAGTGCACAGAGATGATATAATTAAGAATGCACTCTTGGTATGGTCCGTTTGATCCTCGGTAGTGCATGGATGAAGTTGTACTATGTTATGATATGGTTACATTGATAGACACACTTATGGTTCGGGTCGTTCGATCCTCGGCAGTGCGCAAACATGACTATGGTAAGCATGCACTTTTGGGACGGGCCGTTCGATCCTCGGCAGTGCAGCTATTTTTCCTTATGACTCCGGCCGGTTGTCTTATTCCTGTGTGCGCATGAGTATTTGGCATTGTTTCATGGATATTGACTTGTATTAGATAGTTGGGGGAAAGAAAGTGGCCATTGTTATTGTTCCAGTATTTTTCTTGGATTTCTGTGCTTTATACATAATTGCTACTCACTCTCTTACATATCTACTGCTTTTATTTTATCATTGTTATATCATACTATTGGACCTTAGTGAGTGTCAAGTCAACTTCTCGTCACTACTTCTTCGAGATTAGAGGGGATACTCACTGGGTACATATTTATTTAATATGTACTCATGCTGCACTTCTGTACTTAACTGTACAGGTTCTGAGGCTGGTGCATCTGGTTATCAGACCGGATCTAGATAGTGACCGTAGCGGACTTGACTTCACAGTGAGCTGCTTCCTCTGGCGATCCCCAGCAGCACCATGGATTTTCATTTACTTTTGTTTCCCGTCTATTCATGCAGACAACGGGATTGTATATATTATTATCCTTTGTATATTCAGTTAGTATGCCCATGACACTCGTGACACTAGTTCCTGGCACACACGTAGTGGTTGTTTTGGGATTTGGGCTGTATATATACGTGCTTGTATTTTGGCTCGCGCTTCTTTATAGCTACTCTATCTACCACTGAGTTATTACCTTTCGATATCACGATTTAACTTGTTAAATTCGGTAAATGGGTGGATAATTGAATCATGTAAAGAGAAGCACTTAGTGAAATTTACGTTGGCTTGCCTAACCCCGTCGTTGGGCGCCATCACGGCCTGGATTAGGATTCTGGGTCGTGACATTTTTGGGTAGAACTTAGGAATTTCAAAATTTTGGAATTTAGAATGGTAATCGCCTGGTTGATCAACTGCTGATGTTCATATTTTTCTATGTGACATAGAAGAAGTATTTCTCATAGGATGATGGTGTATGAGGGGTTAGTCATTTAAATGATGGAGTTGGGACCGGACATGGGAATTCTTGTATTCCAGGGATTTGAAGACTAAAAGGGTTCTTTGAGGCAGATTGTTCCTTGGTTGCGGATGGTGAAGTTATGTTAAGAGGTTGACAACTGATTGTATGTGTTATAGATAGGCTACTGGGGACTTTTGGCAGGTTATTTACCTATCTGTGGATGATCGGAGTTGATTTGGAGAATACCGGCAGGTCTAAGGAGAATGTATATTCTACATCAGGTCGGAATATTTTACCTAACATAGCTATTGTTGAGAGGTGTGACATTGATTAGCGTTGATTTTATCTATGTTTTGATATGTTCCATTAGTTACTCTTATATTCTATGATGGGTTGTGAGACTGTTGACTATTTACAAACATGATGCGATTTTGTCTGAGTCTTGTGGTAGAATTCGAGCGAGAGGGCTCTTGGAGTGTTGAATGGTGGGTTGCGCCTTGGTTATAGTCTTCCCGTTTGTGGCATATTGTTCTATTCATTTATCCATGGTTATGATCATGAACTTCGCGTGTTGTTTTTGATATGCATATGGTTATTGATTTTGAACATCATGGCTCGAGGTATTCCATGTGGACCAGTGTTTGGATTGGGTCACACATTGCAACGGAGTTATGTTGAGATATGATCCTTTATGTTTATCTCGTGAGTTTTGTTTCTCCTTTGAGTGATGGGTTCATAGCATTTTATTTTGTGATAGTATCTGTTGAGCTTGCGTGTCACGACCCATACCGGAGGGGCACGACTAGCACCCAATGCCTACTCAACCGAGCGCCATGTACCATATCCTTCTTTACTATAAGACTCACCATGGGCCATTACAGGCCACATCGATATACATATATATAAATTAACGACATTAGAACTTAACTCGCATAACCAACTCATAAAGGATTTACACAGATACATGGGGATCGGCGAAGCCGTCATGATAAACTAACATGTCATAACTAAAACCATACACATGATAATATATGCAAAGCCTCTATGGAAATATGAGCATAGTATATAAGTCAGGATAGGGTCCCCGACGTTCCCATAAACCAAAATAACATATACAGAACCTTAACTTGGAAATACTCCAAGAAGAAGTGGAGCTCACCAATCGAAAGCTGATATCTGGAGGCAGCCTCTAGTGAAGGATCCTCACCTCGTCTATCAATGATCGGTACCAACCCTACACCACTATAGAGTAGCGAGGATTGGTCGATGCATTTTTACCCAACAAGGTCAAGATCGATTTGTATAGGGAGTTAATTTGGTTTGGAGTCGGGTTTCTAACTAATATAGATGTGTGTGTTGTTCCGAATTGCACTTCCAACCATTGTTGTGATTGATTCTATTCTAATTTTTTTACTATTGAATGCTAAGAGTTATCTAAGTACAATATTTTTGTGAAAGTTTTCAAGTGATAAAAGGCACTAGGGAAGTGACTTTCACCTAGGTGAGTATCTAATGGGGATCAATAATTTCGGACAAGCTTGTTATGATTGGGGTCGTGATATAATCATCACACATAAGTGCTCACTCTATACCTCTCGGTAGTTTGAGTGACTTTGCGCGATTTGGCTTTCTCAAGCCCAAATGGGTGTTCATGCAATGCAAATGAAATTGGCTCAGGTCGGGTATTACTATCTCGAGGTTTAACCCTTTAATTGGGGCTATCAATCTCTTGAGTTCACCCCAATTCCTTGTTATCCTAATTTTCCTAGACTTAGACCCTCTTTCTCAAGAAGAGCCTAAGTCATAAAGGCATGAATCAGTGTTTGCAACCACCAATTCTACAATCAAAGCATGAATTAGACTAAATATCACTAACCCATAAACAATTAAGCCCTAAAATTCAAGACCATTAAATACCCACACTAGGGTTGGGTCACAACCCTAGCTATGGGGTGTAACCACTCATAATATCAACAGAAATCAAAGATAAAGATGAAATGAGCCATAATATTCAAATACAAGATGAAAATCTAAAGATTGAAGATAAATCTACTCTAAAATTACTCAAAAGGTAAAAACCAGTCGTTCACGTGCTCTGCTAACCAAACCTTAACGTAAAATTGCTAAAAGGATCTATTTATACTAGGCTAAAAATTTTGGACAAAAATGCCCCTGCGGAGGATTCGCAGACGCGTAATTTTGACCGCATCTGTGCTTGGGCTTTCGCGGCCGAGTAATAGTAAGCGCGGTCCGCGCTTCTTCATATCTGGGCTTGGGTAGAGCTTGGTTTCGCGGACCGCACATTTTCAACCGTGTTCGCATGAGAATCATACGCGACCGCGTAATTTGGACGCGGACCGTGTTCTTCACTTAAGCCCAAATTGTAGAGTCTCTAAACCTCGACAACCGCTCTCAGCGGAATTTCAACCACGACCATGCTAGTGATTTCACGGCTGCCTTTTTTTATCGCGGTCAACGTTTGTTTTTAGTGTTAAAATGGCCTCTCTGATTCTCTAATTTTCGGACCGCGTAAATGTGGCCGCTTCAGCGTTGGTCCTTATGCGGCCGCGCTTTTCTGTCGCTCTCATCGCTCTTATCCTAGTCTTGGATTTGGGCAAGTTTGACTCCTTCATGAGCTGATTATGGCTTCTTTGGCTGATTTTGAACAAACCCTGCAAACAAGCACATTAAGTTAGTTTTCGGAAATACTTTTACGCATTTTGACCCAAAATCTAAGTAAAAGAGAGCAATTAATAAGCTAAAATCCCTACTTATCAACTCCCCCAAACTTAAGTTTTTTCTTGTCCTCAAACAAATAAGGTAATTCCCACCTCCACAAGAAAAAGAAAGGAAAATTTCAGCTTTCCTAAGGTAACTTCATTGGGACTAACAATTACCCTCAACACAAATGCATTATTAAAAATATCATGCCATGACCTTTTGAGTTCCACAGTTCTAATGTGACACAAGAGCATCAAGAGTTGACTCAATTCATCAGTGAAGCTCGCTCTCTCACGTAGGTCATTGTGGATCCTAGACTCCTCCTCCTCCTCCTCCTCCTCCTCTACTCTCCATGAGCTAATCTCATCTTATAGAATATGACACTCAAAACAAGGATTGTAAAGAAATGCGCTCATCACTCTCAAAAGAATGCCACAAGTCCGGCTCTAAGTACCATAACCTTTCCCCTTATGTAAATCACCACTAATGTAAGCTCACTCAACTTGAAATCATATAGGGCTTAGTGGTATGTAATGAAGGCTTTGGGATCGAGGTAGGATATAACGAACTATGGTGGGTTCATCTTTCCTTAAGCACTCCATTTTCTCATTTCGGCTCATACTTTCTTGACTCTTTGAGTCATTTTCTTCTTCCTTAGGGGAACTAGAGAGATACATTGTCACTCTTTCTTCTCATGACAATCATTTTCTCCTTTTCTCATCATTCCATGCCTTTCAACATTGTTCTCTTTGAATCCCTTCAACCTTTTCTTTCTTTTTGACATATTTCTTTTTAACTCTTCATCTTTTTCTTTTCCTTTCCTTTTCATCAATTTTTTTGTTCTTTAAACCTTTCATCACTTTGAAATTCCTCTCCTCTCCCCCAAACATATGATTTTTCCTATTGTTCATCATGAATGCTAAGAAAAGATTGGGTGCCAAGAGAGGGTCCTTATAAAACGGATGAAGGCTTGTAATGTGGTTATTGAATGAAAAAGGATTAGGCTCAAAGGGGTTGACTAAGGATATAATAACGGTAGGATACGAAAGTTTTCAAAGTTCAAATGGGACCAAGGAGAGCCTATAATCACTTCTCAAGTCGAGCTACACTTAGAATTTCGCCTAGACAAGCATTCAGGGCAAGTTCTAGACTTATTGGCACGAGACTTGGACTTGCAATTCAATACTTCACCTCTCAAGCTACTGGATTAAAGAGAATAGAGTCTAGAGCCCACAACAACCCTAGCTAAGATTGAAGATCACAAACGGCTCAAAGAAACCACTTGATGATAGTTTTAGTCAACTCAAGAGGCTAAAGGTCACAACTAGAGATATTCTTTGTCAATCAACTTGTCTCTAACCATGAGGTCGAAGGTAAATGTGTTAGTACCAAGTGAAGCCTACTTGAGCCACTATTATTCATTACTACTATATATCAAAGCAAAAAGAAAAACAGACTCAATCCCTTAAGAAGGTTGTCACGCCATCCATCGTTGGGAAGAGACACCCAGTTCACACAACATCCACCTTTGGAAAGAACCATGGAATAAAGAAAACCAGAGGCTTATTGATCATGAAAAAATGTAAAAAGAAGCTAAAAACTCAAAAAGAAGCTACTAAAGGAAATAAGAAGTTAAACTATTAATGAAAAATACAGAAGAAGTTATAAAGTAAACTTACGAAAAATAAAATGAATATGTACAATAATGGAGTGAAACGAATATATACAAGATGGAGATGAATATATACATGGAGTGGTAAAGTTATATACATAGAAAAAGTGAAAAATAACGAAAGTGAAAATAACGATAAGTAAAAATAAAGGAAAATAGTATCATAATTATTACATGCAAGTCATCAAAATCAAAATAAGACCACCCCCAAATAAAAGTTAGCATTGTCCTAAATGCTAAAAGCAAAAATACGAGCAGGGAAGGGATATAGAGTAAAGAAAACTCCCTATGTGGTCTTTGTCTGCATGGGGTCAGGCACACTAGTGGCGTCCTCGAACTGTGTAGGCTCATCAGCTCTATCAGGATCCTCTAACTGTATCTCCAAGTCCTCGGTCTAGGGCACCACAAATATTCTCATCGGCTCTCTGTCATCTAGGGGTGTGCATTCGATTTTGACCCTTATCGATAATTACTTATCGATTATCGATTTGTACATATGCTTATCGTTATTGTTTCAATAAGGTTTCAATTTTTTCGATTTCGATTTATCGATTTTGGGGCTTATCGATTTTGTTATCGATTACACCAATAAGAAAATTTGCGGGATTCCACGGAAAGTATATCCCTATAAACACACCTAACTAATATGGACAAAAAGAATTTAAGGCCATCTCGAATTGCTTGAGAAGCTCTAGCGGAGATCTTTTGTCAATTTCTGCCCCAATATTGAGATTGGAACCTTAACAGCTGAACATCACAACAAATTAGGAACTTATGACTTCTGAAACGGAAACAACCTAACTCAGCCCAGACTGCATTGATTTATAAAAGGAAAGCAGATGAAATGATCATAGTTTTTCTCAAAGAAGGGGTCCGTGAACAGGGGAAAAATAAGCGCGGACGGAAAAAGGCAAACGCGGATCGTGTAAAAATGAATGCGGCCGCGAATGAGTTGGACTCAGACTACTTAATCTCAGAACATGGGGTTTCGCGGACCACAGAAAAATGGACGCGGCAGCGAAAGATCAAATGTGACCACGAAACTATTTTTCATATTCTCTAAAACTCAAGAGCGCGGACATCGTAATTTTGGACACGGACGCTTAAGTTCAATCGCGGATCGTAGAAAAATCATTGCGTTCGCGAACATGCATTAATATTCTACTCTTCATAGATCAATGAATGCGTACCGCATAAAATGGACCGCGGTCAGCGGAGTTCAAACAAAACGAGCACTGGACATTTGAAACCTAGGTTTTTATTTTCATTTTACTAAGTGCAAAAAGTAATGAAATTAACAAGCATAGTTAATAACCCTATCCCCCATTAGTCATGGAAATAATTACCCACATGAAGTCAAGCATCAATTCAACAGGATTTTGAGATTTTGGCATGTAATAAACCCTAACTAAAAAGAAAAAGTAAAACTAGAAGAAAAGAAAATCAAAAGATGAAATTAATGCAAGGATTTAAGCATACCAATTGTGAAATTGTAGTTGAAAATGGACTCTTGAATGATATGAACTGAGATTAAACTCAAGAGGAAGAAGATGAATAGTTCTCTGATATTGTGAAAGTTCAAGGTTCGAAAAGTGTAAAGTACTAAGGACTTCCTATTTATACCAAACCGATGGGGTTCCACCGGCTTACCTAAGCGTTGTCCGCAGAATTCTACCGTGGTCCACGCTTTTTACCTTTCGAAAAGCCATTGCAGAAACTGGGGTGCGGACCACAGAATAATGGGCGCGACCGTGAAAGACCAACACAGACCGCTAAATTACGAATGCATATGCGAACTCAACTTCATAGAGTTGATATTCTGGGTTTTACAAGTCCGCATCCGCTGACAATTCGTGCCCCCGCGAAATGATGACGCGGACCGCGAAATTTTTAGCGCGTCCGCGAAATTTCCCATACTTAGGCAAATTTTTCTAGCCAAAGTCCTGCACTGTACAAAAATTTCCTACACAAAATTCACAACCAGTTAGTTCAAAACACAGCCTAATCTAAGAAGAAAATCAAAAAGAAAGAAAAACACATGGGTTACCTCCCAAGAAGCGCCTGATTTAACATCGCGGCACGACACATGTTACCATCATCATTTGAGATTGATCAAGGCCACCACATGGCTGTCATCAAACTTGCCGAGGTAGTGCTTCACTGGGTGCCCATTAACTCTAAAGATTTCACCATTTTTGTTTTTCAAATCAAGAGCACCAAAGGGAGTTACATGCACCACTTCAAAATGGCCACTCCATTTTGACTTGAGCTTTCCCGGAAACAGTCGTAACCGAGAGTTGAATAAAAGAACCACGTCACCTTCCTTGAATTCCCCGTTCCTGACATATTTGTCATGAAGGTATATCATCTTGTCCTTATACAAGGACGAGCTGGAATAGGCATGAAACCAGAATTCATCAAGTTCATTGAGTTGCTCCACCCGGAGATTGGAAGACACATCCCATTCAAGGTTTAACCTCTTTAGCGCCCACATGGCCTTATGATCTAACTCAACTGGTAGATGGAAAGCTTTCCCAAATACCAACAAGTACGGAGACATACCAATTGGAGTCTTGTATGCAGTTCTATAAGCCCACAAAGCATCGTCAAGTTTCCTTGACCAATCCGTCCTATTTGCATTGACAATTTTTGACAATATGCTTTTTATCTCCTTGTTGGAGACCTCAACTTGTCAACTAGCTTGGGGGTAATAAGGGGTTGACACCTTATGATTGACACCATACTTTGAAATTAAAGTGGCGAAGGCCTTATTGCAGAAATGAGAACCCTCATCACTGATGATCGCCCTGGGAGTGCCAAACCTTGTGAAGATATTTTTCTTTAAGAACACCACCACACTCCGTGCCTCGTTTTTGGGCAAAGCCACTACTTCGACCTACTTGGAAACATAATCAACAACAACCAGAATATAAGTGTTACCACAAGAACTCACAAAAGGCCCTATGAAGTCGATGCCCCACACGTCAAAAATGTCAATTTCAAGAATAGTGTTGAGAGGCATTTCATCCTTCTTAGAAATTCCCCCAGCTCTTTGGCATTCATCACACCTCTTGACAAGCCCACTCACATCTTTATACAGGGTAGGCCAATAAAATCCACAACTAAGAACCTTTGAAGCAGTTCTCCCCAACCATGATGACCACCGTAGGGCGAGGAATGGCAAGCATCAAGAATACTCATTTGCTCCTCTTCCGAGACATATCTACGGATAACACCGTCATTGCAAATCTTGAACAAATAGGGCTCATCCTAATAATAATCCAAGATGTCCCGTTTGAGTTTATTCCTTTGGTTAGAAGAGAGATCACTCGGTACAATGCCGGTCACAAGAAAATTAGCAACATCAGCGAACCAAGGCTTACCATTCAAAGACACATAGAGGAGTTATTCATCCGGGAAAGAATTATTAATTTCGAGGCCATCGTGGGGCCTCCCCTCCTCTTCTAAGCGGGACAAGTTGTCCGCCACTTGATTCTCACTTCCTTTTCTATCAATGATCTCAAGGTAAAATTCTTGAAGCAGAAGAACCCATCTCATCAACCTAATCAAGTAACGAAGTGCCACGTGATCGGTGTGAACAATCACTTTGGCACCCATGAGATATTGCCTGAACTTTTCCATGGCGAAGACAATGGCTAATAAATCCTTCTCGATCATCGTATAATTGACCTGGGCATCATTCATCGTTTTGCTTGCATAATAGACCGGATGAAATATCCTGTTTATCCTTTTCCCCAAAATCGCTCCTACCGCAATGTCACTAGCATCGCACATGACCTCAAATGGTAAGCTCCAATTGGGTGCGGTAATGATGGGAGTGGTTGTCAATTTATACTTGAGAATATCAAAAGCTTCATGCACTCTTCATTGAACACAAACTTTGCATCCTTTTCTAGCAACTTGCACGAGGGATTCACCACTTTTGAGAAATCTTTGATGAACCTTTGGTAGAACCCCGCGTGACCAAGAAAGCTCCTAACTCCCTTGATGGACGTAGGAGGGGGTAGCTTTGAAATAACTTCAATCTTTGCCTTGTCCACTTCAATTCTATTCTTTGAGATCTTATGGCCGAGGACAATGCCCTCCTCGACCATAAAGTTACATTTTTCCCAATTAAGCACTAGATTGGTCTCTTCACATCGGGCCAACACTTTGTCAAGATTTTCCAAGCATTCTTCAAATGAGTATCCTACAACACTAAAATCATCCATAAACACTTCGAGGAATTCCTCCACCATATCCATAAATATTGATATCATACACCGTTGAAAGGTAGCCGGTGCATTACACAAACCAAAAGGCATCTGTGAGAATGCAAAATGTTCCATACGAACAGGCGAAGGTAGTTTTCTCTTGGTCTTTCGGTGCAATTAGAATCTGGTTGTACCCTGAGTACCTGCCACGATCCAAACTAATGGGCTGCGATGGGCACCCGGTACCTTACTCAATCGAGTACCAATATAACCTATCATATTATCATAGATAACTGAGACGGACGGCTGCCATGAGATAAGTAGAATACAACGTGGGATACCAACTTATACACTCGTCTACTGTACATAGGCCGACAAGGCCGTACAATCTTTTACGTACATGATATCTATCTACAAGCCTCTAAGAATACATAATTTTCATAAAGGTTGAGACAGAGTTCCTCCATAAAGCAATACACGTCTAAATCATACTAACCAAATGAGCAACTCCGAAGCAAATGGAGCGCACCAACATCTTCCACTGAGCTGAGAGCCTACTTAGAGGGCTCACGATCTGTCTATCGGGAACTGCAGGCATGAAACGCAGCGTCCCCAGGCAAAAGAGACGTCAATACGAATAAAGTACCGAGTATGTAAGGACATAAATAAGTACATAATCGACATAAAAGAGGTATAGAGTAAATCACTCAACCTATAAGTATGGATAGCTCTGTAAATCATGAAATATTTATAATGTCATGCATATGCGTATAAATGTCATGTAATGCATAGGTATATGTTTCATAACATCATCAGGCCTCTAAGGGCATCCCATCATATCATCCCGTCCATTGTGGGCAAAATAATCAATGTATACCAGCTGATCAGGTGGCGTTGTTTGTATAACGCCATAACCTTTTCCCATATCCCATATAAATATAATATACATATATACGCATATATAACGCCGTCTGGTCATGGGTCAATGTGTATATGTAAATGCATGAAATGCACGTGAAAATAAGTTAATAAAACCTCTCAGTACGTCACAAGACCATTATGCCTCTAATTAATATCATGAAATAAACTTTACCAACTTACGTATGTTTGAGACCCATGAACATATGATAGAATAATATGACACATGAGAGAACAAGAATATACACATCTCTAGCAATTCTACGAATAGAGTAATTTATGGAAGCTGTGCATTTGCTCGTTTCATTCGTTCATATAAATCATGCCAAAAAAGAAAGAAGGGGTAGCCTTAACATACCTGAGCCGATTCTCTAGACAATCCATCTAATATACGTCAATTGCAACAAATCACGTAACTACTATTCAAGTGATTTGGACGAATTGTTGAAGTAATGTTTCAAACATTTTGATGGACTTACTGAAGCAATTCACATTGCTTATGGAAGGAATATCACGTTACTACTATTCAGGCGCTTGGATGAATTGTTGAAGCAATGTCTCAAACATTTGGATGGATTTATTGAAGCAATTCACATTGCTTATGTTACTACCCTTTAGCTAATGACTAAGCCCTTTTCAATGTGATGATTAAGCCAAAGCCTTATCAAGTGGCTTGTAAGAGTCATCAACCATAAATTAAGTGGCTGCCACATTTTGGCGTTAGTCTTTATCCAAAGACTTCAATTAATACACCCACATATTAATTAACTAGGTAATGTCCTTACTAATAATTAACCAATTACCCACATAATTAAAAATTGCTTCAAATTACATAAAATACTACTCACTCTACACATACCTTATACATCTTATTATCATGGTTATGTGGTACCTCATACGACACTAGTCCATAAATACCGAGTATTTTAGCTCGGGCCGTATTTTATCCTAACATGCCAAACTTGGACGAAAATTCATTTTCTTTGACTTGCTCCCCCTCTCAGCTTCAATAATTTACTTATCACTTGTTTGAAATAGAATGATCCTTACAATTTCCAAATAATCTTTTCCTTGGACTGATGTCAATTACCTTACGCCAAATTTAACGTACAATACTACTGGGTGCAACATCGTCGTAATTTAATACTGCGAAGCGTAACATCATCGTAATGTAATAGTGCAAGGTGTAACATAATCGTAATATAATACTGCGGGACGTAACATAATCGTAATATAATACTGCGGGACGTAACATCATCGTAATATATTACTATACAGGGTACATAATCGTAATATATTACCGCAGAGCATAACATCTACGTAATACTGTGGGGCGTAACATTATTCCCCCCTTTGGAACATTCGTCCTCGGTTGACTAATGCACTTATCATTTTCATAACTTATGTCTTCCGAATACTTTAGAACTTCCCTTTCCATATAGGCGACTGTTCTATGAATAAGTCCAAAGTCCAGGGCATTCCCCCCTTAGACGTTCTTCTTACACCACAACTTGTAGTTGGAATCTTTCCAATCTCATAACTGTTGCTACCTTCCATCATGCATCATGTACGACTTGAACTTGTAAGTGTCACCAATCTCTAGGTTTCATACGTAGAGCTTGATAAGATTTCCCTTTAGGCATCTATGATTATACTGAAGTTTTTCGCTCGGTACTTTGTTGAATTCACGAATATTGCTATATCTTATCGGATAGGTCCGTTTAGCCATCCGTATGAATTTACTTCCATAACTCTTACTTTAATTTATCGTTGCTAAGGTCTGCTACCAAATCCCAGCTTACTCTCGTTGCTTATTCCATATGTATAAATCTAAGTTCTTTAATGCTTCCTCATTACAACTCATCTTTAGAATGACGGCCTAATCTTATCTCATACTTTGTGACTTTTTCCCATCCATTGTTGATTCACCTCAATATTTATCTACAATATACCACTAATAACTTGAAACATCTTATGTAATACCTTGCCACTAGGGCTTACATTGCATCAAGGAATATTCGAAGTGATTTTTCTGATCCACTTAGCGGCGATATTGTACTTCAATAACCGTATTCTATAGCATCCCAAGGTGATTCTCTTACGTGGGTATTTTAATCCCGTACAATTCAGGAATCCCTTCTTTTTTTTTCTTTAAATCATTACTCAATCGAAGGCCCAAACGTCATCCTTTATCTATCACAATTACACCCTTATTCTACTATTAGGGCAGCATTCTATCTCTTCTAAATGCTACTTATGAAGAGTAACTCCTTTGAGTTCATTCAGGCTATATTGAGCTTACTATAACATAGAGAAGCCATCAGCTCCCTTGTTTTCATGGGCCTAATCCCGAGGACTAATCCATTCTCGTCACCTTCTCACAACTCTTTCTTATCCTTACTCATGTCTTCCTAAACCTTGTTGCTTTACCATACTTTAGCTTGCGACCTATACATATCTATTTATACTACTCGTAATCTTCCTTCAACTTGCTTGAATTTCCTTGTGTTATTTTAGAACATCAAGTGAGACATCACATCGTCTCTAACTCTTCTTTACTTTCTTAACTGGACCTCTCGATACCTAGAAATCATCGACTAGAAGATATGCCACTGACGTTGCCGCTATCATTCATGGATATTGAATCCCCGCACTTCTCGCCTTCTATTTGAAGTGAGTACTATTCACAACCTTCTGCATTTGAGTATCTTGTACGTTGTTCACCTTTACCTTACTACCTTAAAATCTTGCATCGTATCTTCTATTTCTTTCATGACCTCCCTTACACATAGGTATAATTCTCGTCCATAACTTGAAGCTCTATTATAATACTTGCACCTCTGGTGCATCTATAATCTGATGGGAGCTTCGTACTGACTTCTTATGACGCTGGTACTTTTTGAACTGGCTTTATCGTAGGGTCATTATAGAATATGATTGGTGTACTTTCTCTATTGTACCTCTGATATTAAGAGCGATCCTGCAATGTTCTCAATCACGAGGTCTATAATTTTCTGGGTCCAGTAATCAGACTCTTGATTTACTTAGTTGATATAACTCTTTAGTTTCTTCTTCCCTCTGATCAACCTTTATGTAGGCTTAAGCTATCTTATAATCTGTGGCTCATGGTATTACTTTAGCCTTTATAGCGTTTTGGAATATCCCTGATACAATTTTCTAACAACTTAATCCTTTGACTATGCCCTAGGCTCAATTCTTCTTATACCAAAGTCATCTACGGCTGTATGATTGTCAACATATATGTTGCGTGGATAATACTCCAAAATATTAAGTGCGCTCATAACGTAGCTAACTCAGGATCATTTATCAAATGATTTCTTTTGGTCCTTCTAAGTTTTCTTTAAACGTAAGCTATTACTTTTCCTGATCTTTCTGCCTCGTTGTTGCGTGCATACTTAGCTTATCTTAGTTCTCGCGCATGCCAAAATTTTTGTGCAACTCATATGATCTCAAGCATTACTTTTGACTTTACTTCCCGTTCGTTAGCCACGGTAGGTTCTACTTTCATACAGCGTGCATATAATGTTGTTGTGAGACTGTTGTTATAAGACCGCTTCCTCCTTAGGTCACTGAAGATTAGGTTGATGCATTCTTCCTTAATTCCTCAGCTAGTCTTTCTTTTTAGTATTTAGGGAAGATCCCCTGACTCTTGTAAAGTTATGAGCGCCTTACATCATATTCCTGATAGAATTTTTTATGTTCGTACTCGTCTACATTTACCCTTATTTATTTACCTCCACACTCATTTGCTTGTAGGGTTGCTTCTAAACTGATATTTTGTCTGTTTTCCTAGTGGCACTCTCTTTTATTTCCATAAAACTTATATGGTACCTTTAACTACCCCGACTCCTATCTAAATATTTCTCATGTATTACGATGTTATAACTGCGGGGCTGAATTCACTATATTGGATTTTTCTATATTTATCTTGCACAACCTACTGATTTGTCGGTATCCTCTTGAGTAGACATAACTAGGCTCTTCCTGAATCAACTACTAAGTACTCGTTGGCCCATTCTCATATCATTACTCCGCATAATCTTTCTTGGGTTATTTCCTTTGTCTTAACTTACATCTTGCACTGGCTCCTTACTTTCAATAACATCTCGGCCATAAACCTTGACTTCCTTTCCTTGACGTCGTGCTTAAATAATATTTTGGAATCGTAACATATCTATAGGATTTGAATAAGTTTAATCTCACCCCTTCTATTTTTATCGCATTCTTCCTTTACCATTACATAATTACTAGAACCACTTAATTCTGACTTAATGCCACCTACTCCGTATTCCCCCCTTTAGGGGAGTACTCAGAGTTAGTACTACGATGATTTACGTATAAATGTTTTACCTCTTCATATTTGGCGTCTTTTCACATCATCGATAACTCTTTCTCTCCTTGTGGTAATCCTTCTGTACCAAGGATAACAAATTCCCTTACTCGCGAGGGTGACACTTAGTGTAACTGGAACATATAGTCTCTTAAGCTTAACTTCACTCATATTGCTTGCTTTAGGAAAGTATCTTCCTGAATGACTATTCTTTGAATTTCTCATGAATCGTCTTCTGTTGTCTATTCTATTACTGCTGGAACGCAATCTGAAATTCTCGTGATGCCAACCATTATCAAATCACTCAGTCCCTAATTCATGCCTAGTTTATCTTGTTCACCAATCCACACTAATTTCTATTACTCTTGGGTTTAACTTTTCCTTCTAGTAATTACGTTAGACTCACGAACTTATTTCTCGAAATGAGGATGTGACTTCATGACCTATACTCTTTGTTGCCTCAAGGCCTATTACCCATCGTATTTTCCTTTACTTGTTTATAGACTCTGTAATACTGTCACGACCCGAAATCCCACCTTCGGGCCATGACTGCGTCTAACATTGAACCCGCTAGACAAGCCAATGTTTGAACTGAATAAAACTCATTAACAACAAATACGAACAGGATAACTAAAATACAACCCTAGCACTTTCGAAATGAAACCCATAAACAAATCCCAGAACTGGTGTCACATACTCACGGACTATCTAAGAGATTACTATAAACAAAAGGTCTAAAATAAATACATAAGACTGTCTTTGAAATACAAAGTAAGACAGAGCTGAAAGTGGAAAGTAGAAGGTGACGTAAAGGCCCACGGACGTCTGTGGGTCTACCTCGAGTCTCCTGTGTGACTGAATGAGATGCTCCGATCGTCAGTGATCTCCGGGTCCGGCTGCGTAGTCTGCACAACATAAAGAAGTGCAGGTGTAGCATCAGTACAACCGACCCCATGTACTGAGTAAGTGTCGAGCCTAACCTCGGCGAAGTAGTGACGAGGCTAGGACCAACACTACATATGTACCTGTGCAATTTTATATAATAGCAGGAAAAATGGCAACAGAAATAAGCAAGTAAGACAGATACGGGGAGAACATGCTTGGGAGATAGGGTAACAATATGCTAACACAGCAGTACAAGGTAATAAATGAAATGTAAAGGCAAGGCAAAAGTATAGCTTCTCAAACATATAATGAACAGGAAAGGCACGGCATGTCCCCTC
>ML273344.1:0-11597 GCA_005239495.1 Nicotiana undulata
TATGTGTATATGTAGTTGAGTTAGTTAACCATACTGTTGGGTTAGTTACTGTTGAGTTAGTTAGTTGTGTGGTTGAGTTAGTTAGTCGGAGTGGTATTTTTTGTAGTTAGTGTACACACGTGTGTATGTACATATATACTCTCAGATAATGAAATAAGATAACGGTTCATTTTCCCCAATTCCTCTTCTCTCTGATATTCTCTCTGAAGCTCGACCTAGCTCATCAATGGAGGTCGGTTGATCAATGACCTCCATCTTCAACATGGTTATCAGAGCTCAGATCGTAACCACCGATTCCGCATCCAGTTCATATCCAATTGTATTTCTTCGTCAGTTTCATCCACTTCGAAATCGCAAATCGGAAGTTCTCAATTTCTTTTGAAAAATTGTTAATTCACAAACTCTCAATTCTCTATTGACTCAAATTCCTATCGTTCTCTACTTCAATTCATGGCCGGAGACAGAGACACTCACGATATGGCCACAACTTTGGATTCGACCAATCCGCTATACATGCACCCATCGGAAAGTGCTGGGATTGTTTTGGTACCGGTCGTATTCGACGGGACCGACAATAGATCCTGGAGGAGAGGTATTCTTATAGCCTTATCCGTGAATAATAAAGTCAAATTCATCACGGGAAAATGCGGGAAACCTGATGCTAGAGACGCGACCTATGATCAATGGGCACGACGTGATGATATGGTAACATCGTGGATTCTAAACTCACTCTCGAAGGACTTGGCTGATGGTTTACAGTACGTCAGTGATGCAAAGGAGCTGTGGCAAGAGCTCGAAGATATGTATGATCAAACAAATGGGGCAAAACTATATCAATTACAAAAGGTAATCAATGACCTAAATCAAGGAACCCTAGACATAACTGGATACTATACAAAAATGAAAAAACTCTGGGAGGAACTTAACACCTTAAATGCACATGCCCAATGTGGATGTCAGTGCACGTGTGGTGCCAAGGCAAACATGTACAAAGCATAACAAGATCGAAGGCTAATCCAGTTTTTAATGGGACTCAATGAAGTATACACAACCGTTAGGGGGAGTATTTTAATGATGAATCCCCTGCCTAGCATTGCACATGCATTCTCCATCCTTATTCAAGAAGAGACATAGAGAGAAATTAAGCCACATAGTCGATTGGTCATGGAATCTACCTCTCTGAACGTGAATGGCCCAGGAAATAACAAATTCAGAACCAATTATGCTCCACAAGGCAATGGTGCAGGATAGAACTCATATAGACCTACATTTCCTCCTAATATATCCAAGTTGTACTGTGACTACTGCAAGAAGCAGCGGCATACTAAGGAAAAATACTATAGGCTACATGGGTTCCCACAAGACTTCAAATTCACAAGGGGTAAGAATGTAGGATCTGCTGCAAATGTTCACGGTCAGCATGAGGAAATGCAAATCTCCAACAATGAAGGTACTGATAACAGAAACCAAAATCAAAACCTTCAGAACCTGAAAAGGGAACAATACAGCCAATTGTTGAATCTGCTGGAGAACTTCAAGGTCAACAACACAGGAGACAATTTGAATATGATCACAAGTGGAGCTGTGAACTTTGCAGGTATTCTAGCTTGTTGTACTTATAAAGAGATAGCTGAAACAACTATGTGTAAATGTTCAAATTCAATTGCTGACTTACGGATATTAGACAGTGGTGCTACAAACCACATGACATATATAAAATCTTTCCTCACCAAAATTAGAACCTTACCTTATCATTTCCTTGTTACACTACCTAATGGATACAAAGTGAAAGTGACAGAAATTGGTGATGCCTTACTCAGTCCTAAATTGACCTTAGTTAGAGTCTTATATGTACCTAGTTTCAAATATAACCTCGTTTCAATTCACTCTTTAACTGTGAATCTTGATTGCATGGTTAACTTCAGCAAGTTCCTTTGTTTAATGCAGACCCTTTCAATGAAGAGGCATCAGGAGATTGGTAAGGCAAGGAGTGGATTATACTTCCTTTGTTCAAAGTGTCACAATTGTTCCAACTTAAATCCACATACTGCTTCAATTTCTAGTTTGTCACATTCTTGTGTTTCCATTTCTTGTAACAATGCTAGTAAGAAAAGGGATCAGAATCATCCATCTTATTTATTACCAACTGTAAATGATTCATCTTGTCCATTGAACAATGTAAATAGTATCCATTCATGCAATAAAACTGATCCTTTTACTGTGAATTCTTCTTCTACATGTTCTGCATCTCCTAGAACTTCTTCTATATGTTCTGTATCTTCTGGAAACAATGTTGATTACTTGTGGAACAATAGGCTAGGACATGTACCTTTTGTAAAAATGAGAAAGATAACTACTATACAGCCAATTTTGCTCCCAAACAGCCTTTCATTTGTGCAATATGTCCTATGGCTATACAGACTAGACTCCCATTCCCTGAAAGAACCACCTCATCCACCAAAATCCTTGATTTGCTTCATGTAGACCTATGGGGCTCCTACCATACATCAACACATGATAACTACAATTACTTCCTTACCATATTTGATGATTTTAGTAGATCAACTTGGACTCACTTGTTGAGCAGCAAAAGAAATACATTTCATGCAATCAAATGTTTCATTTCCATGATTGAAAATCAATTTGACACCTCAGTTAAGACCATTAGATCTGACAATGGTCTAGAATTTGTTAATAATGAAACCATGACATATTTCCAAGAAAAAGGCATAGTACATCAAAGAACCTGTCTATATACACCACAACAAAATGGTGTGGTGGAAAGAAAGCACAAATACCTACTTGAAGCAGCAAGAGCCCTTCTCTATCAGTTCAAACTACCTATTAAGTACTGGGGGAGTGCATTTTGACAACTACTTATATAATAAATAGGTTTTCAATCCAGTGTTCTCAATAACAAAAGTCCCTTTGAACTTTTATACAACAAAAGGCCCAAATACTCACAACTCAAAAGCTTTGGCTGCCTAACCCTTGCACACAAAAGACTCACAAAGACAAATTTGAGCCAAGAGCCACACCCTATGTGTTTGTTGGTTATCTATTTGGTGCCAAATGTTACAAGGTCCTAGACTTAGCCACAAGGAAAATACATATATCTAGAGATGTAGTATTTCATGAGAACATTTTTTTTGCAATTTCATCTGATCATTCCAATTTCTCTTATGTATTGCATCTGATAAATTCCAGTCCATCTCACTCCCATCCTGTTTCTGGAAAGTCAAATGATTGTGGTATGTATGATGAGGCTACACCAATTTCTGTAATTGATGAACCTGTAACTGGTACTGTTGCACATGTTCCTACAACTAGCTCACCATTTCCTCTATCTAGTTCAGCAACACCTAGTTAGGTGGCAAACTCACACATATCTCCAGAAAATAACTTTGATTTTCAGTCACTCACACAAGTACAGTCTATTGAATCCCACACTATAGAACCCAGCCTTCAAATAAACCCCTCAAATCCTAGAAGATCAAGCAGAACCCACACTATCCCTGCACACCTAAAAGACTATGTGTATTCCCTACCAACACTTCAATACCACCAAAATACAGAATCTGAACAACATACCTTACCCACATCTTTCAACACATTCTGCAATAGTAGCCAACATGTCTCTTTTAATGTCTTGCATCTTGAAAGTCAGTAATTACTTAGAAATATTTCACATGATTGTAAGTCATCTTCTTATGATGAGGCATCTATGAATCATGCATGGCAAATGACAATGACACAGGAATTTGAAGCTTTATGTGCTAACCATACTTGGGATCTAGTTGAGTTACTTGCAGGGAAGAAAGCTATAGGTTGTAAGTGGGTATACAAGATCAAACACAAAGCAAATGAAAGTATGGAAAGATTCAAAGCAAGGCTTGTGGTGAAGGGATACACACAAGAAGCAGGGATTGATTACACAGAGACTTTCTCACCGGTGGTGAAAATGACCACAGTCAGAACACTAATCAGTATTGCAGTAAAGAGATGGTGGAATCCGTATCAACTAGATGTGAATAACACATTTCTTCATGGGGATCTACATGAAGAAGTGTACATGGAGGTTCCACAAGGCCTAATGACACCTAGTGGAAATCTAGTGTGCAAGCTTAGGAAGTCATTATGTGTCCTAAAACAGGCTAGTAGACAATGGTACGACAAATTGACAAAGTCACTACAGTCTAGAGGTTTCAAGCATTCAGCCAGTGATTACTCATTGTTCTACAAGAAACAGGGGAATTTAGCAGTATTTGTGGCTGTTTACGTAGATGATGTAATCCTCACTCGAACTAACCTGGAAGAAATCACAGAATTGAAGGCTTTCTTACATAACCAATTTAAGATAAGAGACCTGGGGAAACTGCACTATTTCTTGGGGACTGGAAATGTTGTACAAAGCTGATAAAGTACTGATTGCCAGAGAAAATTCACCATGGACCTACTGAAAGAATACGATTGCCTATCATACTCTCCTATTAACTCCCCACTTGATTCTACCATTAAGTTGAGAAATGATGAAGGCACCTTGTTATCTGATCCAGGATATTATAGAAAACCAGTTGGAAAGTTAAATTTCTTGACAAGCACAAGATTGGACATAGCCTATAGTGTCCAACATTTGAGCCAGTTCACGCATGCACCAAGAGAACCTCATCTAAAGGCTGTTGTACATGTTCTTAGATACTTGAAGAAAGATCCCACTTTGGGGATATTCCTGAAAAATGATCCCAGCTATACTGTGAAAGCATATTGTGACTCGGATTGGGCTGTATGTCCTGATTCAAGGAAGTCTATGAGTGGGTACATTGTGTTGCTTGGGGATAGTCCCATTAGCTGGAAGTAAAAGAAACAAACCACAGTCTCACTGTCCTCTGCAGAAGCCGAATATAGATCAATCATGAAAGTTGTTGGTGAATTGGTATGGATAAAGAGATTACTAGAAGAACTGACAGCCATGTGCCCATAACTGTGTTTTGCGATAGTCAAGCAGTTGTTCACATTGCAAAAAATTCTGTATTTCATGAGAGAACAAAGCATATCGAAGTGGATTGCCACTTTGTCCGAGACAAGATACAAGAGGGGCTAGTCGACCTGCATCACATTTCTACATTTGCCCAATTGGCTGACATCCTAACAAAGGCCCTTACAGGGGTTAAACACTCTGATCTTCTCAGCAAGTTGGCAGTGAGTTCCTCAGCTCCAACTTGAAGGGAGGGAGGGGGGGGGGGGGGGGTGGAAAAAATTGGGGAAATTTTTTTTGGTTTTTGTGTTTGGGTTGTTTAACCATACTTTGTGATGAGAATAATTGGTGTAATATTTATGTGTATATGTAGTTGAGTTAGTTAACCATACTGTTGGGTTAGTTACTGTTGAGTTAGTTAAATGTGTGATTAAGTTAGTTAGTAGGAGTGATATTTTTTGGAGTTAGTGTAAACACATGTGTATGTACATATATACTCTCAGATAATGAAATAAGATAACAGTTCATTTTCCCCAATTCCTCTTCTCTCTGAAGTTCGACCTAGCTCATCAATGGAGGTCGGTCGATCAATGACCTCCATCTTCAACAAGGTTTGCTGAAATGAATAGTAATTTTTTTTACCCCCTAACTAGAGGTATTGAATTCGAATTCTTAGAATAAAAAGATAAATTTAAGTAGGAAGCGCATTTTCCTTTAATTGGGACTTTCGCAGCGAAAATAGGGGATATGAAAACAAAAAGAAGAAATTGTAACTTAATTTTTGTTTGAATGCGATCGTATGAAAATGGAATGATCAAATTCCTTGCCCTGCTCCTGACTGACTTCCTAATGAATTCCAAATTAGCTTTTAATTTGGTGTTGAGTACATAATCACCTGTTCACAATTTCACATATAATAGAATGTCTTGAACAATTTGACTCAAAAATAGAAAAGGAAAAACTAATGTAAAAGCCAAGAAATAGATCATTGAGATCTTTCTCTTTTGTCGTCTAGCTCTCCTAATTATCTCCTCATTCTCCCTTCCCACGCTCGCGCGTCATATGAGATTCTCACATACTCCCCCTTGTCCCCACGCACCCTCACTTGATTGAGGGGGTGGTGGGGTGTGGCAATCCCCATAAACACAGCATAACTTACGTAGTATGTTACTTTGTGATGTAACATTATTGCCACTCTTCCATTTATATAATCTCTCTTCCCCCTTCCCTCTTTCTCCCAAATTCCTTTCCAATTTTCCCCTCTCTCTCTCTCTCTCTTTGTTTGTTGCATCTTACAATTTACACCTTTTTTCTATCATGAGAGGCAACAGCTTCTACGGGCCGTTTTCCGACGGCGGAGTACGGCTAGAACTCACTCCCACCACCAATTCACCACTCGCCATCGACGTGGCGGAGTCGACGGAGATGAGAATTCAACGTCTCATCTCCGAAAATCCCGTCGTCATCTTCACCCGTTCGTCTTGCTGCATGTGCCACGTCATGAAGAAATTGCTATCTGCTATAGGCGTTCACCCTACCGTGATTGAGCTAGAGGAGGATGAGATCGCTGCGCTTCCGTCCACCACCGCCGTCGACGGCGATGAGGTTATCTCTGATGTGTCCGGTGCCGGCGAGGCTCCGGCGGTGTTCATCGGAGGTACACGTGTCGGCGGGTTAGAGAGCCTCGTGGCACTTCACTTGAGTGGCCGTCTTGTTCCTAGGCTTGTGGAAGTTGGTGTCATCACTGATGTGGTATTGTAAAGTTAAGATAATTATTTCGTGTTTTTATGGAGCTATGTTTTGTAATTCAATTATCGTGAAAAAGAAAGAAAAAATTATTCCCTTAGGAAAATAAAGTAATTAAGTACTAGTAGTATTAGTTGTTTCTTTTCTTAGTTAATTACTACTTATTAGCTTTGATAATTATTCTATTTTCTGGTGCAGTAATGAAGTGTTATATAATATCTGTATTTTAATGATTAAAAAAGGTGTGTTGCTTCTTTCTTTCTTTCCCTATTGGGACTTTAGGACTCACTTTTCCTCAAACTAATTGAAACGTCAAAATGACTAAATGGGGCAGCTATTAAATACTATTTCCAGTAAACTCTTACTTTGCTTTGAATATCCCTACCATTGAGGAGGAATATTCTTGAATTATTTAATAACTTACAAGTGCTAAACAAAATATTCAATCACTTACCACAACCTCGGGATCAAAGTTAATCCTTTTGCTTTTCACCTTCTTAGTTTGACTGATAACCCTTTGATTTTGTTTGAGGTATCGCTTGTGTTGATTGCAGTTTTAATCAAACAGGTGACTTTTTACTATATGTACAATACCATTTGATTAGTGTTTTAATTAGCGTGAAATCTTCAGTCTTTCTTCAACCTTTTAAGTAGGAAAAGCGAAAATCTGTGTAAGTTTATTTTTATGCATTTCGTAAAAACCAAATTTATCTGATCATATTTTAGGAAATAAAATTTGTGAATGTAGAAAATATTATTGCCTTTCATATATTAAGCTTGAAATTAACAAAAGGTCAAAGTATTGAAAGAATAACGTTATTGATGTTTATTCACATATTTAAGAGGTATATTAGTGAATGTTGAATTAGAATGTACTAGCTGTCCCTGAGGTGTGAGCTAATACAACGTGATTAATTAATCTCCGTCTAGAACTAGACGAAGTATTTTGACGGATAAATCGAAATGAAATCTTATGGACTTTTAAGATAGTAAGTCATGATTAGCTGGAAAGCAAGGAAAAATGACATATTATATTCCTTATCCTGATTAATTTAATCTTGCTTAAGCCACACTTAATTACTGGAGAAAAGGGTTCAAAGTACTATATATTCCATAAGCAAAAGAAGAAAAAGTGAGAAAAAGAAAGAAGAATAAAAGCTCAAATGAATATTGACAGAATTGAATGATGCAGAGAGGGAGTAGAAGAAGAAAGAAAAAAAAGGGAACCTTCAAAAATTATTGGTGGGCAAGAAAAGAAAGAAGGAAGAGAGTAAAGCAAAGCAGCAGTTGCTTTGGTTGGCTTTGGTGCTTTTATGGCATTTTGGTCAAGCTTCTCCAATTAAAAAAAAATAATCTTTTTTTAAGAGTTGAAGTGTTTGATCAAGCTTTTTAAAGAAAAGTGCTTTAAAAAAGAAGCAGAACCAATTTTGAAAAAACAGAAAAAAAATAACTTCTTTCCAAAAACACATTTGAGAAAAATACACTTACAGTTTTAAAAACTTAGTCAAACACTAATTGCTGCTCAGAAATGATTCTCATATTTGTTAGCCAAACATAAATTATTTCTCACCAAAAGTACTTTTGATAAAAAGTATTTCTCAAAATAAGCTTATACTTGCAGCTTGGCCATGCTATTAGCCTTTAAGTAGGCGTTTGGACATAAGAATTGTAAAATTTTAAAAAATGATGAATTTTTTTTTCAAGTTGGAATGATATTTGAAATTTAGAGTTATATTCGGACAAAAAATTCAGTTTGAGTTGTTTTGAAGTATTTTGAGTGTAAATTTTTAAAATTTTTCAAAATGCATCTTCAAGTGGAAATTAAATTTTCTTATGAATATACACTATTTGAAAAAAAAAAGATAAAAAATTTATGTCCAAAGGAGCTCTTAGTATTTCGGAAAGTTATGGAAGTGTTATCTGCTGATTGAAGATTACAAAGAAGTCCTGAAAAATGACATAAATACACTGCTTTTGAAAAGATTCTGTGCGTCTTGTTATTGTTGTCATTGGCTGACAGACGTCTTTTCACTTAGTTTTCTTTACTTATTGGTGACCGAAATTGGCATTCATGATAGTTTGTGTTGGAAAAAGCTATTGGGTCGATCGGGTTCATTTATAATCGGTGCGAATTAGCCTATTAGTTTGTTCTGCTACTAACTCCTACCGAAACAATAGGTTTTCCTTATATTTTACGCGGAACAAAACTCTACATCTAATAGAGGCTGTAAAAATCAAGGGAGGAATTCTTTCGCTCTGTGATAATTTTTACCGATCAATAAATAAACTGTTGACTCGGTCATTGACGACAAAAAAGGAAAAGGTTAACAAAATATCTAAACAAAAGTTCTTAGGTATGAGGAAGAAACAAACCACCACAGCCCCACTTCTCCACCACTGAGGAGAATTATATTTGTAGTTTGAGGAATCAGAATCTTGAGAAGCTGGGTTTTGAAAGTAACCTTGTATCCTTTGAGGAAGAAAATTAAATTCAAATAAATAGAATATCTAATATTACTTACCATAATCTAACGAAATCCAGAGTGTAACAGTACAGAGAGCAACACTTAATAAACTAAAAATTGGGAGAATCTGACAAATTTTATATTTATAAGAAGAAAAATTTGTGAGTATTATTCTATTAATAATAACCATGAACGTGTCATAAAAAATACTATACGAGACACAAGTCAGGTTCTGTCACACACGCATGTGTATTGGTACTCTCATGAACAAAACAAGAAAACACAAGGAATTGAAAAGACATTTCTGCAAACAAAAGTAGTAAAACATAAGAGTAGAAAGATGATGAATCGCAAGACATAACACTGAGATATTTAAGAGCTTTTTCATCTATGGTGAAAGTTATATTACAACAACAACAACAACAACAAACTCAGTTTGATCCCAACATGTGGGGTCTGGGGAGGATAGTCTGTACGCAGACCTTACCTCTAACTAATGCAGGTAGAGAAACTGTTTTCAATAAACCCTCGGCTCAGAAAGAGCCAAAAAAAATAAAAAATAAAGAAAATAGTATCCAATAATAACAACAAGGAATACAATACCTATATGGTGAAAGTTATATTGATCCTGTAAATTTGTATAACAGTCCTCTCCCAAAAAAGAAAAATATAAACATAGTCAGCAATTTCAGTATTTTTTTTTTGTTTTGCAGCTTGGATTTACTATTATATTTTAACAAAAATCAATTTTCTTTTATTTATGGAGAAAAGAAATATTAAGTGAAATGGTAAGTGTCACGACTCAAGCCCATGACAAGTATTGTCCGCTTTGAGCCTAGGCTCGTATGAATTTATCTTTTTTGGACTACCCACCTTGAGCTCCAAAGCACGCGTACCATGTGAGCTTCTGTCATGCCATATAATGTTCTTCACTTTTGTCTCTCACCAAATTAATATACAATAATAACTGGGTTCACAGTTACATATTTATAGATATTTAATGAATTTTTTAATATAAATACAGAGTCTCTGCAAAAAATACTGGATTCCCAAAAACCGAGTAACTATACTCTACATCCGCCGCTCCTCATTACTCAATATCACTCGTTGTGACATAGATAGGATGACGGTAGTTTTATGTTAATATCAAAAGCAAAGTCCTTACTGGTATACCACAATACTAAAAGCTTGATGAAACAATAGTCTTTTATTGAAGGAAAAAAATGAAGTCTAATAATTATTGGTATTGTACGAATCATTATTTGAAATTTCTGAATGTTTAAGATATAGTTTCATTCACCTCTTTTAACTATATATGATGACATGCATTTTATCTTAATGTCAAATAGTCTAGACGAAGGAAGTTAAGTAATTGTTCAACTCCTTCTCACAATACTGTTTTCTTACTTATAGCTGATAAAGGGTTTTCCTTTGTAATACAACAGAACTAATCCACCATATATTAGTTGCAAACGAGGATATTACAACAACAACAACCTAATAGAATTCACCGGTGGGGTAGTGGAGTCTGGGAAGGGTAGAGTGTACGCAGATCTTACCCTACTTCGAAAGGGTAAGAGGCGCATTTTCATTACAAATAGTGGTAAATTCTGGAATTTTTGCTAAGAGTTTCAAGATTTGATATATATGAATAAAAAATCATATTTAACTTATTTGCACACTATATTTTTCGCCGAAAAGTATGTAATTAATCACCTTTCTCTGATTGTATCTCATCCTGCTTACAAAAATTAGCTTCGCAGTGACAATCTTAATCGAATAAGTAAAATAGGTGAAAGGTGGTGACACACAACGATCAATTTTGAATGACCATTTTTCTGTCTAAGCATGCCTAATGGCCGTATCGATCATTCGGGGGAGAGACCGGATACCGCGAGGGTTAAACAAAAAGGCTGAATACATACAGAGACACTTAAAGTTGGCACGATTATTCATTTAGACACTTAAACTTAAGGGTGTTCCTATTGAACACTTATACTACCCGAAACTTATTCCAATTACGTACTTCTTTGACAATCTGCCAAACTTACAAAGTTTGTGCAATGCACTCGCTGCTGACGTGAAAAATGACGAATAAAAAAATGGCATGTATTATTTTGAGTAAAAAAAAGGAAAAACTATGGTGTTCTTCACTATTTTCATGTGTGTTCTTGTTCCAAGCACGATTTTAATCCAAATGTTTAAGAGAAACTCCTCCAAATTTATTATAATTTCAGCTAAAGATTCCCCACGACAACCCAAAGACAACCCCAATATTAATTTTCCAAACTTTCATCAAATCAAGTAACCCATTTTAAACCTTTAAGCTTTTTAAAGACCCCATTAATGGTGTTTCGATTTGAAATGAAGAACTCAGACTCATTTCAATTTTAATCAATAAGGAAGGGGGG
>ML273344.1:11707-41469 GCA_005239495.1 Nicotiana undulata
GGGGGGGGGGGGGGGGGAGGTGCTCCAGGATAAGAGTGACGACTGGAGATGGGTGGAGTGAAGAGAAGGGTTCGGCCATGGGGGTTAGAGAAGAGGGTGGCAGAGGATTTGGTGGTGAGGAGGGGAAGCTTGGCAGCAACTGGTGGTGGAGAGAAAGAAGAAAAAGAAGAAGAAGGAGGAAATAAATCAATGGTGGATGCACAATAATGGTGAAAGTGGAGGAAGCAATGGTGGAAATGGTGGTGGAGAGAAAGAAGAAGAAGAAGAAGAAGAAGAAGGAAATAAAAAAGAAAAAAAAAAGAAAAAATCTATTTTTTGGGGTCTTCACGCGCCCATATTGCGTGAAACTCACTTTACGTGCCAACTCAGCAAGAAGTGCTTAATTGGAATAAGTTTCTGGTAGTATAAATATTCAATAAGTTTAGGTGTCTAACTGAATAATCGTGCCATTTAAGTGTCTCTGTATGTATTCAGCCAAACAAAAACATCTTAACCGTCCATTATATACTCAAAAGGGTACGTACATGAAGAGAAAGACTTAAGTTCAAAGATCTTCTTCCATTTAGAGTAAAAAGAGAACCAAATTACGTACTCCTAAATAGATTTTTAAGAAAAGGGTAGATAGGTCTCTATAAGTGATGAATGATGACAATAGCAAAGAAAAAACACAATCACCCACTACATTACTAATAATACTTTAAACACTGCTCCCACAATACATAACCCCTCCAAATTTGCTAATGACCTATGTGGAATCCTATGTGTCACTAACTCATTGGCCCATTTTGTAGGCCCTCTTTTTGTTCTTATTTATGGAGTATCTTTTACAACAGCCCAACCTCAAAGAGAATCTACAATTGAATCTTTCATAAAGTAGCCACTAAAGTGCCACACCTTCCAGCACTCAATGATTCAAAGTGAATAGTCTAATGCATTATTTTTTAATCAACTATTTTAAAATTATTATATTCTTTTTCAGCAAAAGAAATGGGAACCGATCACAACCTAATGTTTTATAGTACCCCCACTGCAATGTTTCTTTATTGGCAAGGTTTGGTTATCACATTTTAGTCAAAAGTTGTGAAACTTTCCCTTCCTCTCCCTCGTATAAATTTGATTGATTCAGTCTTTAAATTTTTTTGCACTAAATTAATTATACTTTTAGATATGCTATATTCCGCATAAAAAAAAAAAAAAAACTCAATTCAAGAGCTGCATTCCGCCATATTTGTCTCACACCTTCCACCTTATTATGCGATTTGAAGATTCAAATAATCATATTGTGTTCTAAGCCTGCTTTCACTTTACCATTCATTTTTAAGTTAAATAAAAGTAAATATTGACAAGAAAAGATAAATTGAATTTGTCACTTTTCATCACTTCCCAAAAGTCTAACAAAATGTTTGGCTAACAATTTTGAGTGTTTCTTATTTCAACGACGAGACACCTACGGCTCCCTTTATTCACCTCTTCTTTAAAAATCCCCCCCTTAACAATAAGTTTTGTTTTGTTTTATTCCATATGTAGTTGGGGTAAGATGGTCCTTGACAAACGAAAGCAATAATGTGACAGATAGAATAGTAACTTTGAAAAAGATATGAAAATTTTGATAGTTAATTCCAAAGCTTTATTAATTTTTTATTTTTGGCTTTATTGCTTTTATAAAAAAGAAAAAAAAAGGTTGCTTAGGACCAGGAAAGCTACACCTACCTACTTCCAGTTGCACTCAACGTGTATATGGTTATACTAAATCTTTTCATAGGGATGACTTCATGTATAGAAGCTTTTGATTTCTTTATGGCCTCTAGGGTTCCACATTTCTAGACACTCAGGGGTCATTTGGTTTATCATATTATAACAAAAATAAATCTCAACATAAAAGTTCGTATAAGGTATACAATTTTGATTGGTTTGTTAAGAAAAATGATCGTCACATAACTTAATACAATATTTGATTGAATCGGATAGGATGTAGAATAAAAATATATTTATTTACAACCATAGTATAAAAATAACTATACACAAAAAAACCCTTAAAATAAGCCACACTTGCATAACAATCCAATAATCCCTGCATAATTAGTATGTCAATTAAAAGATCACTCAATGGTTTAAACTTAAAGTTGTCACCAATACTTAATCACCTCTGGTATAAATGCAGTGTAAGGTTGACAACATGGGCAGATTTATAGTTCAACATATGGGACACGTGAACTCTTGGTCTTTTCGTCAAACTAGATATTTCATGTACATATTTTTTTTTAATAATTGATCTAATATTGTCTGCTGACACCCATACTCCAAAAAGGCTAAATGGTGCACTTGGTTGAATGCTAAGTTATTTATCTAGGGGAGTAGGTATCAATTCCCACTTAATACTTTTTTTCTCTCCTTTCTTTAGTGGTGCACCCATGTTATAATAGGAATTCTAGACCCGCCTCTGGTTGACATAGACCATTATGGTTGGGCCCTTCCCCGGACCCCGCACATAGTGAGAGCTTAATGCACCGGACTGCCTTCTTTTCCCCTCCCTCCAACCCACATCATGCTTTGCAACCAATCATATCCCTACTTAATCTTCATTTAAAATGAATTAATCGTACTTAAGGACTGCTAAGTGGAACATAATGAATTCCCATGCATGTTCGGGTTCATAGTGGTCTAGTGATAGTGGCATGATGTTATATTCAGCACTAGGTTGATTAACTAAAATTGATTTATGCTAGTTTTTGAGCCTATATTTATCATTACAGCTGCTAGTGGACTACACTTGCTTGCAAGTTGCAACATAGACTATTGGCATTTGTTTTCAAAATATAGCAACTAGGATCTTAAGCAGTTGGCCCAGGCAATGTAGTAGCGTTTTCTTTTTTGGTCCATGTTAGACTATTTAATCCCCCATTTTAAACAATTAATCTAATAGCCGCTCACCCAACCAATTAAATTACAAATAATTTGTGGATATAATCGTGTAAAATTAATATATATATATATATATATATATATATATATATATATATATATATTTTAATTAATACGTATAAAATCAATATATAATCTAGTACACCGTCTAGATTCGACCGGCTATTTGTGTAATCCTTTACTTTTTGGTTAATTGTTGATTGTCTTAGGTGCCTTTTGGAATATCCTTAATACGATTTAGTGGAGAGACTCCAATATAGGTTCTGTACGTAGGATTTACCAGATAGTAGTTTAAACAAAGAAGCACTTTAGTGTTAATAAAAAATGTTAAGTTTCTAACAAAAGTTTTGTAGTTTAGTTTGATAGGGATGGTATATTTTATGCCTAAAAGCAATTTGTCACTACTCATTAAAATTTTATACCGTACGACCATCTCCAATCTTGCGCCAATTTTTACACAAAATCCTATTTTGGCATAAGATTTGGTGGTTCGATGCTCCAATCTAACGCCATTTCATAAATCTTTTTGGTGTGTAACACCATTACTATTCATCAATATTTTATTATTATCTTATTATATAACTGTTTTCCTCGAAAAATGCGAGTAACATTTAAATTTGATTTGCGGTTTTAAAGATACGTGATCGATTCCAATACTAGTGATAAACAAGTAATATTAAGTAAAAGTAAGAAGAATTGATGAACCAAACCAGTGTTGCTAGTGCAATAGGGACGTCGAGCTCGATATTCTCGGGGGCCTCGAGGTGGTTACGAGTAATAAAACAAGAACACTAAAGTAAAAGCATTAAAGCTGAAGAACAATTCTTGGAGCACAATAAACGAGAAAAGTAGGTTAGAATATTCTATTGCCAGTAGTGAGATCATATTTACAAATGATTGAGTCCCCTTTATATAGGAGGAAAAAACCCTAATATGGCACATTTCTAATTATGGTAAAGAATTCTATTGGTACAGCTGTATAACAACCTAGTACGGACTTGTACTAACTCGTACAAATCTTATCACACAATTTACGCCCTGATCCACCTGTCCTTGAGAGATTCCCGCTCTTTCTTGAGTGTCATCGAAATGGTACTGTCTTGAGATAGGCCATGCCAGGCCTTCGGTTTGCTCCCTCGAGGTGTGCATTTTCAAATTGGGCTCGACTCTTACTTCGAGTTGGCCGAACTTCGAGCTTGAGGCAATAAGGTACTTCAAAATCAGGCTTCCTAGTTTTGACAGTATACAGATAGTCCCCGTGTGAATGAAAAGATAAGAAACATTTTGATTCTCGACCCTTCGATGCCCCAATCATGATGTCAGTCATGTGAGGTCAGCGGTTGGCGTGATTGAAAGGTCGTGCAAAGGTCACGTCTGCACAATTTTCGAAAAACCATTAATTGATAATGGCTATTGGCCGTTCGTTTAGCTTCTCCAACACGCTTAGGTAGCCTCTATAAATACTACAATCCTTTACTCTTCAAACTTTTACTTTCTACAACATCTTTAAGTCTTCATCAACTCCTCTCTGAACTAATCCCTTTCTTGTGCCCATTTTCTAACCAGCTTCTTCTTTTTCTTCTTTTGAATTTTCACAACAAAAATGGGAAAAACTTCTAAGACGGTTCCACAAAAAGAGAAGGCCTCTTCGTCTTCACGCCCATCGAAAATCAAAGCGGTAGTACCTCTTCGCATTGAGGAGTGTACCCCCGGGCTTTGTGATACGTTTTCCGATTTTAAGATTGACAAACCCGCTTCGATTCCAAGACGATGTGAACCCATGTCTCGGTATATTAGCTTCATAGCCGAACTCGAGCAAGTGAAGGCAGATTGCCATTGGGGAGAGGATGTACATGTGGAGATCCCTTCACCCGATGAGGATATTACCACTTACAAAGCAGGGTGCCTAAGCGTATACACATACCCATTCACCCTAGGTCCCGTAGATCCTTCTTTGCCCCTTTCTAGATCCAGTGATTCTTGACTTCTGTCGACAATGTCGGGTGACGCTCGGCCAAATTTACCCTTCCTTCTGGAAAATTGTTCACCTAATTAGGTAATTCTCGAGCAAGGTCGAAGGGATGCCTTTTACCCTCGACCATCTGATCAGACTATGCGACCCTCGTCTCTATCGAGGTGGCCTGATAAAATTGAACGTCGATCATCGAAGTCTTTCTTCGCTAACATCGATGAAGATAAAGACCGAGGGTGGATGAGCCGCTTCGTTTGAGTCAGGACCTCCGACCTGATTCCTGCTGAAAAGATGTCATTTCCCGAGGAATGGAATATGAAGCGTAAGTACAGACTTATCGAGTTTATTTCATTATTTAAATGTTTTCTTTTTCCTTCGAACTAACTCTTTTTTGATGATGCAACCATCAATTAGTATCCAGGTGCGGTTGTGGACCTCCCGGGCTGGGTTCGACAACTGGCTTCCACTTCCTCATACGCCGAGTGCGTCTGGCGCGATTTGGCCAAAAGCCGATGGGAGGCCAAAAACCACGGTGAATTCTCATCGTTTTTCCATCTCTTAGAGAAATACTCCTTAGCAAAATACTTAACCTCGTGTTTGTGCAGGCCTCAGAGATGTTGTTTAAATGAGTCCGCCCCCATCTGGTGAGGCAGAAACCCCGAAGCCCGCCAAAGATAAGAAAAGGAAGAAGGGGTCACCAGTGAACTCACTGAAGCCAAAGAAAACCAAAGTTCGAAAACCTAAGGCCGATACGGTGGCCTTAACTCCGAAAGCTGCCGAACGTCTTCGTGTTGAGGAAGAAGAGGATGATGACTGCCCGTTAGTGATTAGGGGAAGAGGAAGCACTGATGCTTCAAAGGCTGCTGAACCGAAGACTGCTGAACCGAAGGCTGCTGATGCGGTTCAATCTCAAGCTGAGGAATTCTCCGAGGGGAGCTCGAGCAAATTCCCTGAGCCGACTGGTGATAAGGACACACCTTGTCCTGAAGGGCAATCGGTCGATGAGCTCAGAGGGCCCAACCCTGGGGCTCCTCGAAGGCGGGAGGAAGCCCCAATTGAGCCACTCGGGGTAATTGATATGGATGACTCTCCTCCACCAGGCATGTCGTTCTCTGCGGGGCAAATACAGGATGCCCAAGATATGGGACTCCTGATGTGGGAACATCCCACAGGGAGAATGACATCTTCAGAGAATGTCTCGCCGGGATCGATGAGGGCCCCGATCTTGACGCCTCGTTCATCTTTGAAGAGGTTGAGAAGCTTCGAAAGCAGGTAAACTTTGCCTAAAAAACCGTGTTTAGAGTTTGATTTTTTCCTTTCTGATTCCCTTTCTTTGTGATAAGGCCGTGATGCTCCATTACCAAGCTTTTTCCAAGACTCGGGATGAGCTTGCCTGATGTGAAGATGAGCTTAGGAAGGTCATGTCAGAGTCAGACGAACTCAAGGCTCTCTATGCCAAAAGAGCGGGGGAACTCAATGATCTTCGAGAACGTTCGGAGAAAGCTTCCCAAAAGCGGGTTGAGTTTTTCGAACATGTAATATAGCCTTTGTGGGATTATTTTATGCTTACTTGTTTTGGCGTCTAATTTATCAACTCGATTTTTGCAGCTTCAACAGAAGGCCGACCTGGTGGAGCAACTCCGGGAGGAGCTTAAGACCAAAGAGGCTGAAACCCTCAGGTGGAAGCAACATATAGATCTTCTGGCCTCCGAGAAGGACACTCTTTGGGAAAAGCTGACCTCGTCCGAGCACCAGCTTCAGAGTGCAAAAGAGGAGAGCCGTAAAATTTAAGGAGCTTCACACTGAGATGACCGCTGAATTATCTAAGGTCATGTTCGAAGCTGATGCATTCGTGTCTTTGTATCGAACCGATGCTGCTGCTGCTAATGCTCGACTAAGGAGGTATCTCCTACAGCCGAGCTTAAGCTACATGTGTCACCAATCACGTTTGGCTGGAAGCTCAAAGAAAACTCTTGAGGAGGTGAACGCTAAAGGCTTTGACCTTTCTGCCGAAATCTAGAAGGTAAAAGCTTCGGAAGAAGAGGCAGATGCATTTCTCTCCACCAATGAGGATTTGAACAGCGGCTCCAAGAGTGGGGGAGACGAGGTTGAAGTCCCCGAGGAGGAAGAGGCCTCTGAAGATCAAGATGTCAGAGAAGATGTAGCTCCTGTGGATGCCGCCCTCGAGCAAGTGACCTCGACAGTAGATTAGGTCCTTTTTATTTTCTTTCTTTTGTGTAAGGGATCCATGTGGTAGTTTTGTAAATGTATTTTTGGACCATATTTCGAATATAAAGGACCTTATGTTTCGTCTTCGTTTCATGTTAAATTCCGTCTTTGTCTTCACTTTGTGAAATGAAATTTGGTGTTGTTGACGATTGGCCTGATTATTGGACTTAGAATATAATACCCTCAGGTTTTGTGTTTGATCAATGATCAATAGTAGGATATCCTCTAAGTTTCAATCTTCGAGCTAAACTTTAAGTCGGTTCGACATTAGCTTGGGGTGAAGGGACCTTTGAGCCCGAGCTAAATAAGGTTTCGAGCAAGGTGTGCTCCGACTTTTAAGCTCTTTAAATATTGGCCCTTAGGCTTTTAAATGTCGTCCCTTAGGCTCTTTAGGTTTTCCCTTAGGCTCTTTCGGTTGGCTCTTAGGCTCTTTAGGTTGGACCTTAGGCTCTTTTAGGTTGGCCCTTAGGCTCTTTTAGGTTGGGCCAGTTCGGCCTCTAAAATGGCTACAATGTTTCCCTCTTTCTGGCTAAAGACTTAGTGAAAATTTTTGTATGCCTTAGCATGTATCTTTTGTATTCATATTCGTTCGATATTTCGAAGGCTCAACTGATTGGGACCTTGTTTGTAACGGTAATAGAATACCTCTTGAGGTTTTTTCGAAGGCTGATATTTTCGAAGCCTTCGCATTATTTGAGGGCTGATTTTATCGAAGCCCCATATAATTTGCTTTTGCCGAGGTTAGCCTGATTTAACCGATTTTTCGAAGTATTTAAAGGTCTTTAGTTTTATGGCGGAATCTCCGAGCCGCATTATTTTGACTGTAGCCTTTTCATATGACCGTAGTCTTTTATATGGCCGTAGCCCTTTATACGACCGCAACGTTTAGTCCCCGAGTGTGATGGACTTGTCCTTAATATCGAGGGGATGCCTCTTTGAGGTCTTACGAGTCCGAGTATGCCTCTTTGATGTCTTATAAGTTCGAGCGGCCTCTTTGAGGTCTTATAAATTTGAGCATTCGATGACTCGATATGCTGACTGTCGATGACAGTCCCCGAGTATTCAGATGCATTTGGGGTTTTGGCCCTCGAGTCGTTTCTCGTAAAGCATGAAGTTTCATATAATAGTAGACTTCTTTTGAAACACAAAATGTTTTGATATAATAATAGTGCTTCTTTGAATGATTGATACATGTGTACATGTTTTGCCGTTGAGGGCTCGACTGATCTACATGGACACGATTCATTTGTCCGTTTTGCCCATTACATCGTTTTCTTATCGAGGACCTCTTGACATGAATTGTTTTCTTCGAAAATGTAACCCTGGAGGGTGATTCCCCCCAATATTCGAGGTTGATTGTAAAGAAGCCTTGAATATTTCTTGAATTTTCCTTAGGTAGCATATAAGTGTTTCCTCGTTACACACCTTATCGGTAAAACCCATTTGGGATAAACCCCGACCTAAGGGAAAATAAGTGCAACGCAAGCTTTAAAACCCAAGGTCTTCGAGCTGGAGGATGCTTCGATATTTCCAATCGAACACCTACAAGGAGTTAGCTTTAAATACAAATGAAAAAGGGGAGAAGGTCATACCTCAACAATAATAGTGTTTGAGCAATGATATACCAATTGTTTGGTAGTTGCTCGCTTTCCATTGTGCTATGTTTGTAGGATCCTTTCCTTACGACTCCGAGGACACGGTACGATCCTTACCAATTGGGGCCTAGTTTCCCTTCGTTTGGGTCTCGAGTATTGAGGGTGACTTTTCTTAGAACTAAGTCCCCGACTCCGAAGTAACGAAGGTTCGTCCTTCTGTTGTAGTGCCTCTCGATCCTTTGCTTTTGCGCGGCCATTCGAACTAATGCGGCCTCACGTTTTTCATCTAGTAGCTCGAGAGAAGTGTTCATGGATTCGTGATTTGAGTCCTCAGTGGTATGCTGAAACCTGAGGCTAGGTTCTACGACCTCGACTGGGATCAATGCTTCGGACCCGTACACCAAAGAAAATGGGGTTTCCCCCGTTCTTGACTTTGACGTCGTTTGATATGCCCGTAGCACCTCGGGCAATACTTCTCTCCATTTCCCCTTTGCATCATCTAACCTTTTCTTTAAGTTTTGAATGATGGTTTTGTTTCTGGACTCGGCCTGACCATTTGCACTTGGGTGATAAGGTGTTGATAGAATCCTTTTGATTTTGTGGTCCTCGAGGAATTTTGTCACTTCGCTGCCGATGAATTGTTTCCCATTGTCACATACTATTTTGGCAGGTATCCCGAACCGACATACGATGTGGTCCCGTATGAAATCGATGACATCTTTTTCTCTTATTTTCTCGAAGGCCTGTGCTTCTACCCATTTTTGAGAAGTCAGTCATAAACAAAATAAATTTGGCTTTACCTCGCGCCGTTGGTAGGGGGCCGACGATGTCCATCCCCCATTTCATGAATGGCCACGGGGATAGGACTGAATGGAGTTGTTCACCGGGATGATGGATCATCGGTGCGAACCTTTGGCATTTATCACTCCTTCGAACGAACCCTTTGGTATCCTTTTCCATGCTATCCCAGTAATACCCTGCTCTGATCACCTTGCGAACCAAAAAGTCGGCACCAGAATGGTTCCCACAAGTGCCTTCATGGATTTCTCGTAGTACATAATCGGTATCCTCTAGTCCCAAGCATACTGCCAGTGGTCCGTCAAAGGTTCTTCTACATAACGTTCCCTTCTCATCGAGTGAGAATCGAGTTGCTTTGGCTCAAAGTGCTCGACTCTTTCGGGTCCGAGGGGAGCTTTCCATGCTTCAAATATTCGATGTACTTATTCCTCCAATACCATGTCAAACTTGTTGAATTGATTTTCGCATGGTCTTCTTGGACCACTGACCTCGATAATTTGACGACAGTCCCCGTGACAATATCATCGTTTTTAACCGATGACCCCATATTTGCAAGAGCGTCGACCTCGCTATTTTATTATCGAGGTACATGGACTAGTGTCCACTCTTTGAAGCGATGCAATGCCTTTTGAAGTTTGTCTAAGTACCTTTGCATTCTATCTTCTCGAACCTCGATCTCCCGTTTACTTGGTTTACTACCAAAAGAGAGTCACACTTTGCCTCGATGATTTTTGCTCCCAGGCCCTTGGCTAGTTCGAGACCTGAAATCATGGCCTCATACTCGGTCTCATTGTTAGTCAATTTAGAAGTTTTGGTAGATTGTCTAATAATACTGTCCGTAGGCGGTTATAAAACAATACCGAGCCCGAACCCCTTCACATTCGAGGCACCGTCTATGAAGAGGGTCCATACCGCCGATGATGTACCCATTTTAGCAAGATTTTCTTTTCTACTTCAGGTACGAGGGTAGGCGTAAAATCGGCCATGAAGTCTGCCAAAATTTGATACTTGATAGTCGTTCGGGGTTGATATTCGATATCGTACCCTCCGAGTTTGATGGCCCATTTGGCCAATCAGCCCGACAACTCGGGCTTATGCAAGATATTTCGAAGTGGATATGTAGTCAATACACATATGGGATGACATTGAAAATATGGCTTTAACTTCCTAGATGTGCTTATTAATGCAAGAGCCATCTTTTCTAAATGCGGGTACCTAGTTTAAGAATCTCCTAGGGTCCGACTTACATAATAGACAGGGAATTGCGTACCTTGTTCTTCTCGAATCAACACGCCACTTACCTCCACCTCAGACATGGCTAAGTACAAGTAAAGTTTTTCATTCTCCTTCAGAGTATGAAGCAAGGGAGGGCTCAAGAGATACCGTTTTAATTCTTCTGAGGCTTGTCGACACTCCGGAGTCCATGTGAAGTTGTTCTTCTACTTGAGTAGGGAAAAGAAATGATGACTCCGATCTGATGACCTCGAGATAAACCGGCCTAGGGCAGCTATCTATCCGGTTAGCCATTGTACAATTTTCACATTGTTTACGACGGTGATTTCTTCGACAACTTTGATTTTACGGGGTTGATCTCGATCCGCCTGTTCGACACATGAAACCTAGGAACTTGCCCGAGCCGACTCTGAAAGCGCATTCTCGAGGTTGAGCTTCATGTTGTAATTTCTTAAGATATCAAAAGTTGCATGCAAATGAGTCAAATGGTCCTCTGCGCGCAGGGACTTAACTAGCATGTCATCAATATAAACTTCCATAGACTTGCCTATCTGATGTTCGAACATCTTATTAACTAGCGTTGATATGTAGCTCCTACATTTTTTGTATGAAGGGCATTACATTATAGTAATACGTACCATACTTTGTGAGAAATGAAGTCTTTTCCTGGTCCTCCAGGTTCATTTGAATTTGATTGCACCCGGAGTAGGCATCGAGAAAGGTAAGGATCTCGTGGCCGGCCGTAGCATCGATCAAACGATCGATGTTGGGCAGTAGGAAAGAATCTTTAGGGCATGCTTTGTTCAAGTCTTTGTAGTCTACACACATTCTAAGTTTATTTCCCCTTTTAGGGACTACCACTACGTCAGCTGGCCACTCGGGATATTTTACTTCCCTAATAGATCCTATCTTGATAAGTTTGGTTACCTCATATTTGATGAATGTGTGCTTTTACCTTGGACTGAGGCCTCCTCTTTTGCTTCACCGACTTAAATCTGGGATCGACACTTAGTCGATGGGTGGTTATCTCCGGTGGGATCCCTGTCATATCTAAGTGGGACAAAGCAAAGCAATCAATGTTATTGATAAGGAGTTGAATGAGTTTCTTCCTAAGTTCGGGAGTTAATCCCGTCCCCAGGTATACCTTTCATTCCGGTAGGTACTCGATCAATATCACCTGCTCAAGTTCCTCGACCGTGGACTTCATCGCATCTGACTCCTCGGGAGCTACGAAGGCTAGAGGGGTAAGTAAATCTTCATCTTCGTCCTCGACCCCCTGATCCTCGATCATCTATTCCTCGGTCTCAGCCGAGGACATGGTCTGTGATTGCTATTTGGCTACCTGTTCGTCCTTGACGCTCGATTTTTCCGATGTGGATGGTGTGGGTACTGGCGCCAAGTCATGGACTGCAAACATCTCCTTAACCGCATGCTGCTCTCCATATACCGTTTTCATACCATCTTTTGTTGGTAATTTCATAAATTGATGAAGGGTTGATGGCACTGCCCTCATGCTGTGTTTCCACGGCCTTCCTAGCAAAGCATTATATCTCATGTCCCCTTCGATGACATGAAACTTCGTGTCTTGTATGGTTCTGGCCACGTTGACTGGGAGGGTGATTTCCCCCTTCGTTGTTTCACTTGCCATGTCGAAACCATTCAAGACTCGAGATACTAAGCAGCCCGAGCTGCTCCATGATCCTTGATCTGATTATATTTGCTGAGCTACCTGGATCCATGAGGCTGGGATAAGGCCTTGATGTATTCCTCACTGAATGTGAGATTGTCCTCGGGCATGTAGTCCCGAGTCCGATTCTCCCTTAAGATAGATACTTTGGTACGTTTGAATATGGGTTCCTGTGGGACGTCGACTCCACCGATGATCATGTGAATGGCATGTTGGGGCTATTTCGGTTCATTCTTCCTACTTACGTCTCTTTCTCGGAGCTGGTTCTTGGCCTGGTTGCTGAGAAATTTCTGAAGGTGCCCCTCGTTGAACAATCGGGCTACCTCATCTCTAAGCTTCCTACAATCTTCGGTCCTATGCACATGAGTACCATGATACTTGAACATCAAGTTGGGGTTCCTCTAAGAAGGATTGGTCTGTATGGGCTTGGGCCATCTGGCATCCCTAATTTTGCCAATGGCTGAAACGATACCTGAGGCATTGACCTGAAGTTGTATTCTGATAATTGGGGTGCCTTCACCGGTCTCGAGTGCATATCAAACCCGGTTTTGCTCATGAGTCCCCGAGAATTTCAACCTCGGTCTGTTCTTCGATCATTCCGAGGTATGTTTCACCTCAGAGTGTTCCTTCTGTATTTGATGTATGGTTGATATCTTTCCTTGTTCGACCTTGGATCCCTGTCTGCATCTCTCGACCCCTTTTCTATCAACCTTCTTGGACTGGTACCTGTTATGTACATCCCCCCAAGTCACGGCGGGGTACTCGATCAAGTTCTGCTTTAACTACCTCGAAGCTATCCAACTCCATTCATTTAGCCCCTGAGTGAAAGCTTGTACAACCTTGTCATCAGAGACTGGTGGTAGCTCCATTCGTTCTACCTGGAAACGGGATACAAACTCCCTTAACATTTCGTTCTCCCTTTTCTTGATTTTGAATACATCTGACTTCCTTGTTGCAACCTTTATAGCACCGGCATGTGCTTTTACAAACGAATCTGCCAACATGGCGAACGAATCGATAGAGTTCGGGGGAAGGTTATGGTACCACATCATGGCCCCCTTAGACAAAGTTTCCCCAAATTTCTTCAGTAGAATAGACTCGATCTCATCGTCCTTCAAATCATTCCCTTTTATACCACAAGTATATGTTGTGATGTGCTCGTTGGGATCGGTGGTCCCGTTGTATTTTGGGATGTCTGGCATCCGAAACTTCTTCGGATGGGCTTAGGGGCCGCACTCGGGGGGAATGGTTTTTGTACAAACTTCTTTGAGTCCAGTCCTTTCAAAATCGGAGGTGCTTCCAGTATCTGGTCGACCCTCGAGTTATATGTTTCCACCTTCTTATCGTTGTCCTCAATCCTTTTTTCTCTAGACTCGATCCTCTTTGTAAGTTCCTCGAGCATTCTCATGACGGTGGGATCAGTTCCCGGGCCATTGTTGTTTGATCTCTCCAGGGTCGGCTCAACACGATGAGCTGTTTCTGGTCCTTCCACGCTCGGAATCTTTTGTTGACTTTGCAATTGAGCGATAGAAACTTGTTGTGCTTGCAACATTTCAAAAATCACTTGTAGACTGATTTCTCTTTCTCCTCGAGCCTATTTCCTTTGGGCATTAGGTTGGTCCCCTCCGCGTACACTTCCTTCAATATCAGTGCCCAAGTCGACGTTCAAAGCAATGTGTGAACCAACGTCGACTGGGTTAGGGGCTGGTGCTACCCCTGGGTTAAGCGGTGGCACACCAGTCCCTGAAGTTGTTGTATTGTTTTCTCCATGGAATCCGAGACCGTCGTTTCCATGTACTGGTGCGTTTGCAGTGTTAGACATATTTTAGCCTGAAATCAAAGAATCTTTGACAAGAAAAAGTGTGAAGAATAACGTGCGTTTTATGAAAATCATTACTAAAATAATCACTATTATCTTTAGCCCCACGGTGGGCGCCAAATTGTTTACCTAGAAAGATGCGAGTAACAATTAAATTTGATTTGCGGTTTTAAAGATACGTGATCTATTCCAATACTAGTGAATAAACAAGTAATATTAAATATAAGTAAGAAGAATTGATGGACCAAACCAGTGTTGCTAGTGCAATAGGGACCTCGAGCTCGATATTCTCTGGGGCCTCGAGGTGGTTAAGAGTAATAAAGCAAGAACAGTAAAGTCAAAGTAATAAAGCTGAAGAACAATTGTTGGAGCACAATAAACGAGAAAAGTAGGTTAGAATATTCTATTGTTAGTAGTTAGATCATATTTACAAATGATTTGGGTCCCCTTTATATAGAAGAGAAAACCCCTAATATGGTATATTTCTAATTATGGTAAAGAATTCTATTGGAACAACTGTATAACAACTTAGTACAGATTTGTACTAACTCGTACAAAACATATCCTACAATTTTCGCCCCGATCCACGTGTCTCTGAGAGATTCCAGCTCTTTCTTGATTGTGATCGAAATGGTACTGTCTCAGATAGGCCGTGCCAGACCTTCGATTTGCTCCCTCGAGGTGTGCATTTTCAAATCGGGCTCGACCCTTACTTCGAGTTGGCCGAACTTCGAGCTTGAGGCAATAAGGTACTTCGAAATCAGGCTTCCTGATTTTGACCGTATACAATAACACTTTTAATTTAATATATTATAAAATTATAATTACTTATACTTTTTTTGTAATATCATTAATATATCAATTCTACATTTTAATTTTTATAATTAATTTTCATATATATTATTTTAATATGAAACTGTAAGTTAATTTTATTATATGTTATAATTGTATAAAAAAATATAACCATAAAAAAATTGAAGTGTAAATATAATATACAATATATTAATAATAAATAATAAAATTCATTAAAAAACATAAAAATAATATTAAATACAGTAACGCCTGACATAGGTTAAAGTTGAAAATATACTAAATAACATAATGTGATGAGAAAATTACAACAATAATTTAGTACTCTGGTATGGCGCTTCTAGATCCACCAACATCATTAAAGTATAAAGTGTATGAGGTAGAAGATTGTTGTGGTTGTGTCTGTTGAAATTGTTGACTTTTTTTATCCATTAATTATTTTTTCTCTTGTTGAATAAATTCAAATAGATACTCATATTTCACGTCATAGTGCATTAATAGAGCATTTATGGGAGTAACATACTAATCCTTGAAGTTGAATATTTATGTGAAAATTAAACTAAATACCATAATTTTATATTTATTTAATTATATCTTATCAATGATTTCACTTTTATTTGAATTATCTATTAATATGTATAATTCTTACAATCTATATTATTTAAAAGTTTATGGTATAAAATAGTTTTATATTAAATGGTTATATAAGAAAGGAATATTAATTATATGGGATGAATATGTAAAAAGAAAAAAAGAAAGGATTTGTTTTATGAAATAAAATAATAATAATTTTTAAAAAAATTATAGAAGAAGGAGAAGAGTATAAAAGGGATATTCTTTTTTGATGTAAAAAATAGTGTAAGGGTTGGAGTTACTTTGAACCAGCTTGATATTTACATTATTTTGGTATAAAAAAATGATAGGATGCCCTAAAACATTGCAATCAAATTGCTCAACTTTGCCTTAATTCTGTTTTAGGGGGAAGTGCATTGTTAGCCACTATTTAGAGATGTCTTTACTCTTTAGCCATTGTTTAAAATGTATTTACTTTTTAGCTAGTGCTTAATAATATTTTACCCGTCCGGACGAAAATACCCATGTGTTAAACATGTGTGCTGTGTAAATATTAAGGACATGATGTCCTTAACATCATGAATGTTGTGTAAATATTAAGGACTTGGTGTCCTTAACTTCATGAATGCTGTGTAAATATTAAGGACATGGTGTCCTTAACTTCATGAATGTTGTATAAATATTAAGGCCAAAGTGTCCTATATTTACACTTTCTGTTATTAAACTTTAGAACATCATGTCCTTAACTTCATATGTACAATGTAAATGTTAAAGGCATGACGTCCTTAACTTCATGTGTGTAATGTAATTGTTAATGACATAATATCCTTAACTTGTATTTGCACCTTCTGTTGTTAAACTTTAGGACCTGATGTCCTTAACTTCATACGTACGGTGTAACTGTTAAGGACATGGTGACCTTAACTTCATGTGTGCAATGTAAATGTTAAGGACATAGTGCCCTTAACTTTATGAGTGTTGGTAATATTAAGGACATAGTGTCCTTAACTTCATATGTACAATGTAAATGTTAAGGACATAGTGCCCTTAACTTTATGAGTGTTGGTAATATTAAGGACATAGTGTCCTTAACTTCATGAATGCTGTGTAAATATTAAGGACAAAGTGTCATGTATTTGCACATTCCGTTGTTAAACTTTAGGACATCATGTCCTTAACTTCATATGAGCATTGTAAATATTAAGGACATGACGTCCTTAATTTCATGTGTGAGTGTAAATATTAAGGACACTATTTCCTTAATATTTACACAGCACTTATGAAGAAAGGGTAAAAACGTCTTTTCATATTAATTTTAATAAAATAGTGATTATTTTTGTTCGACATTAAAAACACTGGATAAAAAGTAAATACCAAATTACAAAATGACTATCCCACGTCATTTCTACTCTGTTTTATCTCTCTTTTTTCATCGTTTTGTAAACTATGTTGGTTTTTTTTTGTTCGATAAGGACTTAATTTGTTTCCAGATTTGAAAATGTTTAAATCATTCATAAGGAGAAAAAATATTATTTTATAGTTAAAATAATTATTTTTCAAACAGACTGAATTAGTAAGTGTAACAGTCCACCCCGCTAGAGATATTGTCAGTTTTGGACAAAATAGCACGGACTAGCCAGTTTTTGGATTGGTCGTTCAACAATAGTCAGCATCTGTAAAGTCAATGAATTTAACCACTATTTTGCTGCAATAAGGATCGGTCCAGCATAATATACTAGAGATCGATGCATCTGTGTATAAACTTCCAGCATATTATGCTGGAACTTCAACACGCGGAAAGTTCCAGCATAATATACTGGAGATTGGAGCACCTGTGTATGAACTTCCAACATATTATGTTGGACAAGTATACCAATATATTATGCTGGAAGTCCAATATATTATACTTGAACTCCAATATGTTATGCTGGAAGTCCAATATATTATACTTGAACTCCAGTATAATATCCTGGAGTTCCAGCATATTATGCTAGAGTATTTTTCGGATTTTGAACGGTGTTTTCGTTTAAATTTATCTTTACGTAAAAAAATACCTAAATTTCGATTATTTTTTGAACTATGGCTATTTTTTAATGATCACTTATAAATTTGACTGTTTTTCATATTCTATCGTTTAAAACACGTCACTATACCAGCATTCTTTACCAGCATTCTTTTGTGTTTTGCCGATGCGGTAATATGTGTATTTAAAAAACAAAAGGCCTATCATCACGCTTTCTTTAAACTTACATAGTTAAGGAATCAACAATGATTCCCCAGTACTTATTGAGTTATTTCTTATTTAACAGGTATATTAGTGAAAGTTGAATTAGAATGTATTAGCTGTCCCTAAGATATGAACTAATATAATGTGATTAATCTCCGTCTTGACGAAGTATTTTGACTTTTAAAATAGTACGTAAGTCATGATTAGCTGGAAAGCAAGGAAGAATGACATATTATATTCCTTAATCCTGGTTAATTATCTTGCTTAAGCCACACGTAATTACTGGAGAAAGGGGTTCAAAAGTACTACATATTCCATAAGCAGAAGAAGAGAGTAAAGCAAACCAAAGCAGCAGTTGCTTTGGTACTTTAAGCCTTTAAGTATTTCGGAAAGTTATGGAAGTGTTATCTGCGGATTGAAATTACAGAGAAGTCCTGAAAATGAAATGGGGAATGGCCAAAATGACATAGATACACGGCTTTAAAAAGGTTCGACGTGTCTTGTTATTGTTGTCATTGGATGCGGAATATATACGGAGATACCTAAAGTTGACACCATTTTTCACTTAGACACTTAAACTAGGTCTCTTTCCATCCGAACTCATTTCTTAGGCATTTCTTATACCAAGTGAAGAATGTTTGACTCTTCGAGCATGACTCAATTAGGTCTTTTTATTCATTATTACTACTATTCTTACCTAAACACTAGAATGAACTCAATCCCTTAAGAAAGTTGTCACGCCATCCATCGTTGGAAAGATTCACCCAGTTCACACAAAAAACCACCTTTGGAAAGAACCGTGGCATTAAGAAAATCAACGGCTTATTGTCCACTAAAACATAAAAAGAAGCTATTAAAGTAAGAGGAATCTACTAATTCAAAAAGAAGACAAACATAAAGATAAAGAAGCTATAAAACAAAATACTATTGAAAGCTAAACAAATATACATAATGAGAGATGAGAGAGAATATTTACATAACGAGAAAGAAGAAGAAAATAGTAATAAGTTAATTACAGGCCAATCATTTCATAGTTACCAAAATACATAATCATCAAAATGTCAAAGAAACTCCACCCCGAATAAAAATAAGCATTGTCCCTAATGCTTAACAAATTAAGAGTTAAAGAAGGGTGAGAGTGAAGAAAACTCCCTATGGCTCTGTGGACATCTTTGTGTCCCCAACAGTCGCACCGACCTCCGTCTCCAATCGGATATCATCATTCTCAAGTCTGGGAGTGGCCGGGTTGGTGAACATCTAATGGACTACCTCGACAGTGTAAGAAGCAAGGTCTGGTTCCTCAAACTGGCCAGCTGCTGCGGTGGGCTCTGTGGGATCTAGGCCTAGGTGGTGCGGGTCAATGAGCATGTCAAATGGAATATCTCCTGCTGTTGCTATCTTGGTAACCTGTCTCCGAAGCTTATCCACGGACTTCTTTGAAGCGTATGACTTCCGCATCTTCTTCACTTCTTTGGCCAACTCTTCAATCATGGACCCATGTTATACCAGAGTGGCTATAATAGTGTTCTGGTTGTCCAGGATCTTCTTCAAGGTTTCTTTGACTGTGGGAGGAATCTGGGGTGCCGACATAGATGACTGTACTGCAACATGACCAGATATGTCAGACAGCTTTGCAGTAGCTGTATGCATCCAGTTGTTGAGGCTCGCCAAAATTTTGGGAGGCTCGCAGTGTAGAGAGTGGAGCAGAAGGCATAGACACCGGCTTCAAAGTCGAGGTGGTAGGGACTGAGGCTATAGGTGGAGGCATGGCAGTTGCATTGGCAGAAGGCTCTGCTAAAGTGGAAGTCACATCTGCTGACTCTGCAGCTACCACCGAAGGCTCATCAGACTGGCCTACGGTAGTAGTCGGCTGACCCATTCTCTTCGAGTTTTTCGGATCCATCAGAGAATACCAAGAGAAGGGCTTCTTTGCCCGAACCTTTGTGTCAAAATCCTTGGGCTCTACCCGTCAATCCGTAAGGTACTCCGTGATAGTGTTGGGATACAGGTAGAAGGTATCAGCCTTCTTGGCGACCACTGTCATGTTGTCTGACATCACGACACTCACATTGATTGGGTACCCGGCCATAATAAAGGCGACTGGAACTGCCTGTGGAATATGTAAGTTTTCCTCGTTCCGGCACATGTCTAGTCTGCTTTATACGAAGGTCTGCCATCCTTACACATAAAAATTTAGGGTGTTCCGATGAATAGGAATCCCTGCAGTGATCCATGGTAGTGATGGCCCCGGGGCTGCAAGAAGCTCAGCTAGCCATGTGCGAGCTACATCACCTCTTGCCAGCTTCTCCAAATATTGTGTCGGCCCAACGTCCTCAAACCTCAAGTAGGAGTTAGATGTGTGGTGGTCGAACCGCACCTTCAGATTTCTCACTTTTGTAACTTTGGTCTCTTTCTTTATATGTGCCACATTGGCATAGAATTCCCGGACCAAATACTCTTTGGCGTCCACAACTGGCTGGGTGAACGACATCCACCCCTTCCTCTCTCAGAACTATCTCAACATGGCTGGATTATACTTGTCAAGATCTTGGAGTTGGAAGTGTTGCTCGAGAGTGAGCGATCTCACCGGCCACCACCCATGGAAGCTGGTGAAGGCAACTAGACTCACAAAACAGTCATCCCAGACCTCTTTCTTCTTCGACCTTTCAAGGTTGGTACTTGTAGTATTACCCCCTAGGCCATCTTCCGGATTATCATCATCAGTAGCTGATGGTGCCTCAGGGACAGGTGTAGCAGAGGGCTCTGAAGCATGACTTGCACTCTCCGAACCCTCAGAAGTACTATGTGAGGAGGAAGGCTCGTCTCTGAGTTGATAACTTCCCTGTGGCTGCAATGGATGTGATTCAACAACATGATGCTCTTGCACTTAGTCTCCCTCCGATGCTTCCCGATATGGGGCATATGAACTAGATTCAGAGGGCTCGGGCTGTCTTCCTTAGCCTTCTATAGCTTTCTGGGTGATTATCTATTAAAAGGCGAGGGGTAAAGTTCTTTTGCCTCTCCCTTGGAAGGTTCACCCCTCCCATTTGAAGTGTCACCACGACCACAGACTGGGTTGTGCGGACCGCACAATTTGAACTTGCGGCCGCATAAATGGAACTGCGGTCAACACAATTTTGAGTGCGAGCGCAGAATTAAAGTGTGGTCCACACAATTATGTTTGCGACCGCATAATAGATTTCCCAAAAGTGCCAACTCTTTGATGATAGATATTGGCCTCTTCTGCGGCCGCACTGGAATTTTTGTGGTCCACACAATTTCAAGTGTGGTCGCAGATTCAGCCTCTCATACAGTACCCTAATCTTGACATCTGCGGACCACACAATTTCTTGTGCCGCCGAAGGTTTCAAACCAAAGTCGATCAGACTCTTAGGGTTTACAATTTTTTTTTAAAATTGACATGGTATTAATAATTAAGCATGCAAATCAATTTACCTAGTCCCCACAAAGCAATTAGTAGTTGACCCAACACAGATTAAACCCTACATGGTAGTAAAATTGAAATCTATTGACAAATGACCTAAAACTACCTAACAAATTATAAATTAAACTAAAGGTTGAAAAATTATATGTTAAATTAAGCATACCAGATATGAAGGAGTGCAACTAAGTGATCACATATGGAGATGGAGTGTGGCAGATGGTTTAACAAATGATTTCAAAGTGTTAGAGTTTAGAGTGATCAGAAAGGCAAAATATTTGTATAGTAGCCCAAGGCTACTATTTATACTTAGACGGGTTGACTTGAGGAACAAAGGAGGAGTGTGGCTGAAGAATTCCTTCCGCTGTCCGCACTCTGTTACCTGAAGGCTCAAAAGCCTTTGTTGATCTGTGGTCCGCACAATTTGGGGTGTGAATGCAGATTTTATGCGGACCGCAGAATTTGATGCGCGGCCGCACATTGTCCATTTCTCTAACAGACCAAAGTTCAAGTTGACAACTACTCCCATTATCTCCTCACCTAATTTGAGTATTCCTATTGAGCTCATGTGCGATGCTAGTGATGTAGTGGGTGGAGCAGTTTTGGGTCAACGTATCAACAAGATTTTTCATCCGATCTAATATGCTAGTAAGACCATGAATGATGCCCAATTCAATTACATTGTTTCAGAGAAAGAGCTCTTTGTTATTGTGTTTGCAATTGAGAAGTTTCGCTCGTACTTGTTGGGTGCAAAGGTTATTGTTCATACGGACCATGCGACACTTTGTTATCTTATGAGCAAGAAATATTCAAAAGCTACATTGATGAGATGGTGCTATTGTTTCAAGAGTTTGATATTGACATTCAAGATCGGAAAGGGAGCAAAAAAAAGTGGCGGACCACTTGTCTCATTTGGAGGAGGATGGGAGGCCGCATGATGGCCTTGAAATCAATGACTCCTTCCCCGGTCAGCATTTCTTGTCCATTTCAATGAAGGAGGTTCCCTGGTTCGCCGATCTAGCAAACTTCCTTGTGTGTAGAATCATCTCGGATGAGTTCTCGTCAAATCAAAGGAAGAAGCTCAAATGTTATTGTCAAGATTATATTGGACGAGCCTTACCTCTTATGGATTTGCGGATGGGGTAATTAGAAGATGTGTACCGGATGAAGAGCAAATGTTATTCTTGAGGGTTGCCATTTTTCGCCTTATGGTGGTCACCTTGGCGGAGCAAGAACGGTGGCTAAAATTCTAAGTTGTGGTTTCTATTGGCCCACTCTCTACAAAGATGCAAGTGATATGATTAAAAGATGTGATTAATGCCAACGGGCCGGTGAAATCTCGAAGAAGAATTAAATGCCTCTCACTACCATTTTGGAGATCGATATCTGTGATGTGTGGGGTATTAACTACATGTGTCCTTTTCTGAGTTCTTGTGGAAACACCTACATCTTGGTCGCGGTTGATTATGTGTCTAAATGGGTTGAGTCCGTTGCTATACTCAACAATGAAGCAAGGAGTGTGGTGGCATTCTTGAAGAAGAATATTTTCACAAGATTTAGTACTCTGCGGGATATCATAAGTGATGGGGGTCGTATATTTGCAACAAGGCTTTTGACACTTTGCTTAGCAAGTATAGTGTCACTCATAAAGTTATGACTCCCTATAATCCTCAAGCTAACGGTCAAGTGAAAGTCTATAACCGGGAGATAAAGAGTATCTTGTCCAAAACAGTGAATGCTAACTGGACGGATTGGTCAATGAAGATTGATGATGTACTATGGGCTTATCAGAATGCTTTCAAAAATCCTATCGGGATGTCTCCATACTGGTTGGTGTTTGGAAAAGCTTGTCATCTTCCCGTGGAACTTGAGCACAAAGCCATGTGGGCTTTAAAAAGGTTGAATCTTGATTGGGATGCATCCTCTAACTTGCGGGTTGCACATTTGAATGAATTGGATGGGTTCCAGTACAATGCATATGCACATTCGTCCTTGTAAAAAGAGAGGATGAAGTACCTTCATGACAAATATATCCGAAACAAGGAGTTCAAGGTGGGCGATCTTGTTTTGTTGTTCAACTCACGATTGAAGATGTTTCCCGGAAAGCTAAAATCCAAATGGAGTGGTCCCTTTGAAATTGTAGGGGTGACACCTTGTGGTGCATTGGACTTGAAGAACAAAAATTATGAGATAATACGAGTCAATGGTCACCGGGTGAAGCATTATTTGGGACAAGCTAATGATGGCCACGTGGTGATAGTTAATCATTTGAAGTGATGGTAATCTGCGTCGTGTCGCACGTTAAATCAGGCACTTCTTGGAAGGCAACACATGTTTTCTTTTTCTTTCTCTTTTTCTTTTCTTCTTTCATAGATAGGTGTATTTTTGTGCTAACTGGATTAGAAGTGTGTCGAAGGAAAGTTTGTTCTTTACAGGAACGATGCTCGAAAAACTGGCTAAGTGTGGGACAAGTGCGGACCGCACATGTATTGTGTGGACCGGACAATATTAAATGATATAGCAGAAGGGAACTGCGATCGCACAATTTTTGTGCGAACCGCACAAATTGATATGGGAAGTTGCAAACTCCTCGAAATCTTTAGAAATTCAAAGACTCTCATGCAATCATCATTGAAGTGAAATTTAGCATCTTTCACTAAAGGCTTTCACAAGGGGTTCACCACTTTGGAAAAATCCTTTATGAAGCACCGGTAGAACTCCGCGTGAACCAAGAAACTTTTCACGCCTTTCACTGATGTTGGAGGTGGAAGTTTATAAATCACCTCTATCTTCGCCTTGTCGACCTCAATGCCCTTCTTCAAAATTTTTTGTCCAAGGAAAATGCCCTCCTCGACCATAAAATGGCATTTATCCCAATTCAACACCAAGTTCGTTTCTTCATACCCTACCGATACTTTATCCAAATTTTCCAAGAAATCATCAAAGGAATTCCCGACTACTGAAAAGTCATCCATGAAGACTTCAAGGTAGTACTCTCCCATATCCGTAAAGATCGCCATCATACACCATTGAAAAGTTGTCGGTGCATTGCATAAGCAAAATGGCATCCACTTGAAAGCGAAAGTGCCATATGGACAAGTGAAAGTTGTTTTCTACTGATCTTCCTAGGAAATAAGGAGTTGGTTGTAGCCCGAATATCCATCTAGAAAGAAATAGTAAGCACGACCGGCCAACCTATCAAGCATTTGGTCAAGGAAGGGCAGTGGAAAATGGTCTTTCCTTGTGACTTTGTTTAGCTTGCGATAGTCCACACACACTCTCCACCTGGTCAACGTTCTAGTGGGAATACACTCGTTCTTATCATTGGTGACCACATTTAGGCCCCCTTCTTTGGAACACATTGCAGCGTAGAAGTCCACTAACTGTCAAAAATGGGGTAGACAACCCCGGCATCTAACCATTTGATGATCTCTTTTTTGACCACATCTTGCATGGCTTCATTAATTCTCCTTTGATTTTCAATGGAGGGTTTGGAATCTTCCTCCAAGTTAATCTTGTGCATGCAAAATGCGGGGATTATTCCCCTAATATTCGCCAAAGTCCACCCAATAATTTTCTTCCTCTTGTGGAGCATCGACAATGTAGAGTCTACCTGCACGTTAGTCAAACAAGAGGAAAGAATAACTGGTAAAGTAGAACAAGGGCCAAGGAATTCATACATGAGATGTGGAGGCAATGGCTTCAACTACAAGATAGGAGGCTCTTCAATTGAAAGCTTTGTAGGAGGATTTTCCTATTATCAAGATCCAAGGAAAGTTTCCGGGGTGCATAGTTGTACGACCCTATTCCTTGAAACGGATTAACACATTCCATGAAGCCATCCATATCGTCATCATCAAAATTGAGCAAGACGGCCTCCAACATATCACCCACATTAATCGTGGCACTTATGTCATCAATAATCACATTGGTCACCATGTCCACAAAAGAACAAACTTCATTGCTATTCGGTTGCCTCATTGATTTGCACACATGGAACACCACCTTTTCATCAATTACCCAAAAAGTGTGTTCTCCGGCTTCCACATCAAAAAGAGCTTTCCCCATAGCAAGGAAAGGTATACCAAGAATAACCGACACCTCATAGTCCACTTCACAATCAAGAATAACAAAATTCGCCGGGAGAATGAACTTGTCAACACAAACCTATACATCTTCAATCACCCCCAACTGTCTCTTTATTGTACGATCGACCATTTGTCATGTCATAGATATGGGTCTTGGATGCCCAATTCCCAATGTCTTGAAAATCGAATAGGGCATCAAATTGATACTCGCCCCAAGATCACAAAGAGCTTTCACAAACTCGGCACTTCCAATGGTACAAGGGATTGTGAAAGTACCGGGATCTTCATACTTCGAAACCATCAAATGCACAAGTGCATTCACTTAGTGAGTGACTTTGACATTTTCAAAATTCATCGACTGCTTATTTGTCGCTAATTCCTTCATAAACTTGGCATAACCGGGTATTTTATCCAAGGCTTTAACTAATGGAACATTTATCGAGAGACTCTTCATCATATCAATGAACCTTTTGAATTGACTCTCGCCATTTTTCTTGGCTAGCCTTTGAGGATAGGGAGGAGTTGGCTTAGGCAATGGTGCCTTAGCCTTTTGCACTACCGGTTCCGGTATGTCAATCAAATGATCCCTAGACGGGTTCACATCCTCTTGAGTATCTTCAACCGTGTCATCAATATCGATCCGCACTTCATCATTTTCTTGCACAACATTGTTCGGGATCTCCTCTTCTTCTACCACTTGCTCATCATCCTCAAGTTGCCTTTGACTTGAGGTAGGTGCATTCCCACCTCTTGAACTTCTTGTAGTAACGGCCATGGCATGACCCATATTGTTCCCGCCGTTTGGTTTCACCACCGTATCACTTGGTAGTTCCCCCTTAGGACGAGAATTTAAAGCTTGAGAGATTTGACCCATTCGCACCTCTAGATTGCGGATCAATGTATTGTGTGAAGCAAGTTGGGCATCATAATCGGCATTCTTATCCATCATTTGACTGAACATGTTCTCAATACGGACCATTTCATTGTTGGAAGAACTAAGACCATGGGAAGGATAAGGAGGTGGGTTGCTCGGTTGTTGATACATCGGGGGCCTTTGAAAACCCGTCCCCCGATTTCTTTGATTGTTGTTCCACCCGACTTGGTTGTTGCCTCCTCAATTGCCTTGGTTATTATTGTTATTCCAATTCCCTTGGTTATCGCTTCCACTCTAATTGCCTTGATTGTTGTTATTCCAATTTCCTTGATTGTTTCCACCACTCCAATTACCCTGATTTTGAGAATTTTAATTGCCTTGATTGTTTGAAGGTCTCTATTGTTGTTAATTAGGGCCTTGGAAGTTGTTTCATTTCTCTTGAAAGTTGTTCACATGTTGGACATCTTCTTCTTGGTCATTTCAAGAATCACCTTGATCAAATCCACTATCATCTTGCACAAAATTGTCCACTCTTTGTTGCACTTGTGGAGTTCTTGTTCTTCGCTTGTTCGCCGTCATATTGACTCCATCCATAGCATTGACTTGCCTCAGGTTTTGTACTTTTTGAAGTTGAGCCTTTGCCAATTGGTTCATGGTGGTTGTCAACTCGGGTATGGCTTGTCCATGGTCATGTAACTCTTTATGAAGAAGAATCACATTGGGGTAACCTTGTGGAACATTGGCTCTAGATTTCAATACCGATGAAGTATCCACCATTTCATCCAAAATACTACATGCCTCCGCATAAGGCGTAGTCATGAAGTTCCCAACGGCAAGTTGATTGGTTGTATTGATCCCCGGATAGAAAGGTTGTTGAATCATGTTGTCTGTTATATCATTGTTGGGGAACTTTTTCACCGTTGTTCTATACATTTCCCATATCTTGTGCAGTGGTTCATAGGGATCTTGCTTGAATGCTAGAATTTTATCCCAAAGAATAGCCATGGGCCCGGGAGAGAAGTACTTTGAAATAAATTTCTCCGCTAGTTCATACCAAGTACGAATGAAATGATTTGGAAAACGTTCCAACCAATCTAAAGCTTTCCCCCGTAGAGAGAAGAGAAAAAGCCTTAGACTCAAAGCATCCTCGGAGACATTTGTTTTTGTGATCCCCCAACACGTATCTAGGAACCCCTTCAAACGTTTATATGCATTTTTACCCGGTGCACCGGTAAAGAACCATGGTTGCTCGATAAAAGTGAGCATCACGTTGGTTATTTGAAAGTTTCCCGCCCTAATACGGGGAGGGACTATAGCACTTGCATACCCTTCACTCAGCAACACCCGGTGTGGAGCCGCTCGTGGTGGAGGTGAGGGTGGAACAGGTACATTGTCTTAAGGTTGTCGGCCTCGTCTATTGGCTTGAGGTTCAAGAGGGACCTCATCCATTAGATCATCCTTAACGTCCACATCCCGCACGACTATGTTTCCAAGTTCGTTGTTTGCTATGATTGAACCTACAATACTCACACGTTAGTAACAAGAAAGGAAAAGAAGATATCCCCAAAACACACCTAAATATATAGCTAACACCGTTTGTTAGCTCTCCGGAAACAGCGCAAAAAATTGATCTTGTCCAATTTCACTCCTCTATTCGAGGTTGTGAAAACAGTCGATGCAATAGTAATACCCAACAAGAGCCGGGGTCGAAGTTCGCATGGAGCTATATGTATGGGAGTTAGTAGTATATATCTTAGCGTGTGAGTTTGTATATTCAAATTTTCACTTCCGAAAGTTTGGTTGTTTAAAAATCCAAATTAAACTACGATTGCAATTTAAAGAATGAAACTAGGAGATTGTTTTTGTTGTTTTTCACATGATATAAAAGGCCTATTGATATGACCTTCGCCTAGGTGTTTGCAACGAGTTGTAAACTTTAAAGCTTATTTTATTGGTCAGGGTGTATTATAGCTATCAACACTCAGTTACCCACTCAATACCTCTTGGTTAGAGAGTGATTTTTCCCGATTTGGCTTTCTCAAGTCCAAATGGATATTGAACAAAATGGTTGATAAAAAGCTCAAGTTGGGTTTTACTGTCTCTAGGTTCAACCCTTTAATTGGGCTTATCAATCTCTCGATTGACACAATTCCTTGCTAGCCAAGTTTTCCTAGACTAAGTATCTCTTTCCCAAGTAGAGACCAAGTCAAATAGGCATGAACTAATATTTGCAACCATTAATTCTTCAAATAAAAGCAAGAAAAAAGCTAAATAATAAACACCCAACCATAAACAAGCAATAAATCAAACACCCATTAAGTTTACACATTAGGGTTGGGTCACAACCCTAGTGAAAATCTGGTTACTCATACTTAAAATGGAATAAATAGGAGAATAAATGATAATTAAACCCATATTGCTAATTAAATTGATAAACTCTATGTTCAAAAAGCTCAAAATAGGAAAAACAACTAAAAAGAGTAAAAGGAATCGTCTACTATAGTAGTTGATGTCAAAAGTTGACCTAAGAAAGTGAAACTCTTCTATTTATACAAGGCTGAAATTTTCGGACAAAAATGCCCTTCCGGAGGTTCTACGGCTACACAATTCCATGTGTGGTCCGCACTTTTCTTCACTTGACAATATAAGAAGTTTGCGGCCGCATAATTCTGAATTTCGGCCACACTGTATTCTTTCTGCGGTCCGCAAAATAGTAACTGCGGCCGCACCTTGCTCTTCTGTGGTCCGCACAACTCTTCTTCTACAGCCGCAATAATTGTGCGATTCACACTTTAGGTAGACTTGAAATGCAGGTTCTCATAACTTTGCTTTGACCCAGTTTCTGGGGCTGCACAATTCATGTGGGGACCGCACTTTGCACCAATCTCTGATGGATTTTTTTTCACAACCTGCGGCCGCAGATGATATTCTTCGGTCTGTACTTCTAATCTTTTGTGCCTTTTTTGTCCTTGAGTTCAGATTACTCCTTCTTGAGTTGGATTTCATCTCGGGGGACCACTTCGAATATTCCTGCAATTAAGCACATTTCATTTATTTTCGGAAACACAATTAAACGCTTTTGAACTAAAATAAAAGCTAAAGGGCGCTAATAAGTAGTCAAAATCCCCACTTATCAGTCGTTACAGTACCTGTTTACTTTTAAAATACTTAATTTATTGGACCACTAGTAAGTGTCGATGTTGACCCCTTTTCTCTTCTTCTTCGGGGTTATGCTAGATACTTACTGGGTATGCCTCAATTTACGTACTCATACTACACTTCTGCACAAATTGTGTAGGTACTACGACATGTATTTTTATTGGTCATTTGGGTGAGCTGTTCCCTATGTTACAACTCGCAGCACACATCGTCCCTCATCTATCCATTTATTTTACTTTGTCTATTTCCTATTCTAGACAGATGTTGTAGTAGTATTGCATATTTTGGTAGATACTCATACACTTGTGACACCGACTTTGGGGGGGGGGGGGGT
>ML273344.1:41555-52197 GCA_005239495.1 Nicotiana undulata
GGTTGTGGGGGGGGGGGGGGGTTAGTGGATGTTCACAATTGTACTTAATATTATTATTATTATTATTATTATCACATCATTATATGTATTATTCTTACTCAGTATTTTTGGTTAAAAAAATACGTATGTTTCAATGGGTTCAGGAATTCATTTTAATTATTCAAAAAAAATTCTTATACCGAAAGATAAAAAGAATAATTATGTTGGAGGTACGCCCATTGTCTTACCTAACAACATTGTTGGGCGCTTTCACGACCTATTATGGCATTTAGATCGTGACAGTTTGGTATTAGAGCTCTAGTTTCACTTAGGTCTTACGATTTATGAGCAAGTCTAGTAGAGACTTGTGGATCGGTTCAGAGACATTTATACTTATCTTCGAGAGGCTACAAGGCTGTTAGGAGAACTTTCCTTTCTTGATTCCTTGCCGTGCGATTTGATTTTTTTTAAATCTTGTGTCTTCAGTTCCTTCCTACTAATCCGTACTCGATGTCAAGCATTCGATATCATTTGGGAACCAACGAGTTGTGGAGATGCTATAGATATTATGCATGATAGTTTTCGCTGCGTATATGGGAAGACTATTATCGTCGCCTTGTGGAGGGTTTTCTGTCGTTTCAGCCCCGTGTTAGTATTGCCCATGGTTTCAAGGTTATTCACAGTATATTATGATGTTCATGCATTGATATCGCAGTGCTGGTGCAAATGGTAAGGTGTTTACTCTTGTGTCGCGGAAGTGTGATTCGGGGGGAGCATTTTTGGTTCGGGATTGGAAGATTCGGTATTTAATTCTAGTGCAGTGCAGGTATGGTTGTGTATAATATGGTATATACCGAATTACCGTACCGAAACCAAAAATTTTGGTATTTGGTATTCGATATTTTGGTATTTGGTATGGTATTTGATTTATGTTTTTAGAAAAATTTGGTATTAGGAATGGTATTTGGTATTTACAAAAATAATACTGAAATACTGATAGCGAACCGAAATATATAATAAGTTACACAATACACATATTATTTATTATAATATTATACATGTTAATTCTACCAGTAAAGCCCATGTACTTCTTTAGGAAGATGGAGGACCAAGGTAGGCTATCAGTTTTAACTCTTATTCTTTAGGATACCAAACATCTTAACGTAATACTCTTATGGATTTATGGTGTTTCATCTCGTGTATTAAATTGCATCTGTTATATTAGTCCTTGTTATATTCTCTAACTTCAGCAATTAGCTTTAAGCAAGTAACAAGGTATTTTCATTGAATAATTTATTCCTTCATGCACCTTTATGGGTTGAAACTTGCTGGTTTTGGACACAATTTTTGTCAATAGTCTTGTTAATATTGAAACCGAACAAACCGAAGTTACCATATAAAATAAACCGAAACCGAAAGGAGAAAAACTAAACCATACCGAATATAATTAGGTATAGTATTGGTATAGCATTTTAAGAAATTGAATACCAAAAATACTGAACCGAATTGTTTAAATACCATACCGTACCGACCGACGAACACCCCTAAGTGCAGGAGAGGCAATTGGACTATGGATGTTCAAGCTTTGGTTGACGGAGTAGCGATACTCGATATTTCCAAACTTGGTGGAATTCTTAATTATGTTGTGGTGTCGTCTTCCTTATTTAAGTGAACTAAGGCTCGTCATGTAGGTCTTTATTTGTTTGCCCTTGGAGGCATGTCATTTTGAAGTGGTACCTAATAAGTGGTTATTTGAGATTCAAGTTTATTGATACTTCAGGGTCGGATCGATATTTTTAGTGTTGATGGCTCGAGGGAGATGATCCTTGAGAAGGCTGAGTCGGCGACAATATAATTGTTCGGGTGCTACAAATCATGATTTGAGGCAACATATTGGGTAGCGAAGGATGAGAAAGAACATGGTGGGATGTGCTTCATGGTGGTTGAATTGTTAGCAGGCCGATTATGAGAAGAAGAGATCGAGTAGTTCGCTTTGGAAGGAGGCTAAACCAGAGTTGGAGAGGTAGCGTATTGTATGAATTTAGTTATAGGATAGCCACATGCTTTGAGAAAGCTTAAAGCGATTTGGGTCATGGTGGACAAATGATTAAGTCTGTGTATTTTGTTCGGGGTGGTGGCTTCTATACTTGGGAAGTTCGAAGGTGACGAAAGGAGTTGTTTGAATGCAGAGGGAACGTGAATTCTTGATTATCGTCTTGGGATGTAATACGACTTCGTGTTTTGAACACACTGTTGGACTTTCAGTTAATGTTAATGGAAACGAACAAACTCTTACAACATGTGGACAAGTGTAGGCTTAAGAGGATTAACTGATTTCACGGTTTTCTTGACCAGGGAAATATCGTTGGAAGATGTGGATATGGAATTACAGAGGTGGGCTATCTCCTATAAGCAGTTTAGGGGTTGCGTGATTTCTGGTGAAGTTCCTATGAAGACTTCTACTTTATATCCAACATGAATCATGTACTACAATGTGGTTTTGGACCGCTTGAAGAAGATGGTGCGACTGTCATGAGGTTGATTGCAACAAGAGCTTGTGAGAATGTAGCTAATTAACGGTGTGAGATCATGGTATCTAGAAGGAGGATTCATTGTGGGTCCTTGGGTTTTGCGATTGTGGCTTAAAGACAAATGGAAGAGCTTACCATCGATGATTGGGTTATATGGTCGTGCAGTTTCTGGTTATCAGTACATTGGTGAATTGGTTATGACTTGAGGGGGAGGAAATCAGGGGTAATTAGTGCAGGGAATTTGATGGATGTGTGATATATTTTTGCCTTACCAGTTTATGTAAAGGTTGTGGAATGACTCAGATTTGATATTAATTTGAGAATGTGATGTGCACGAGAAATGATTTGTTCCGCTGCCTCCTTGGAGTTTTTGTGTGCTAGCGGAGCACTAGTTGTTTGGTTATATAATTGAGACTATTTTAGAGTGGTCGACTCTCAACAATGGTTCTAGTAGGTTCACGAAATTAAAGTGTTGTACCTAAGATTTTTTGGCATATTGTGTGGCCAAGGATTGAGTATTGCATCGGGTTGTAAAAGAGACTTGGAGTATTTCTATGATTGTCATTGGGTCTACGATGCAGTGTTAAAAATATGGAAGAAATAACTTCGGATTCACAAAATAATCTTTCCAAACCGGTGTATCAGTGTGAGATACTATGGAGTGCATTAGGAGAGCATAAAGTGGCATATGAGTATTGAGACAACGCGGACTTGTTATTTAGGTTCACTCTGGATTTAGAGAGATGGAAGAAATAGCTTCGGTTTTGCAAAAAAAATCTTTCCAAACTGGTGTATCAGTGTGAGATACTATTGAGTGCATGACGAGAGTATAAAGTAGCTTATGAGTATTGAGACGATGAGGTCCTGTGATTTGGAATCACTCGGGATAAGTGTCGATTGATGTCTATTGTGTTCTAGAAAATAAAGGTGTTACTTTGAAGGCAAGTCAAGAAGAAAGCGGAAAAAGTTGGGTCAATTTAGTTGTGGTTTGGATCGGCATGGTAAAGGAAATGATTGATTCCGTCGGTGTGATAATGCTATTCAGGTGTTTCGTGGCTATACTTGGAGGCTTGGCAATCTCCATAATTTGGTTGATTGGAGGGATTTAATTCTGATGGTTTGGTTATGTGCATATGGGTCCTCGAGAGTTTAAGACGATTTTGACCATGACTTGAGATTTCGCCTGCTGCAGTTATGAGAAGTTGGTTGCTTGTTGGGATTTCTTCCGAAATGAGTTAAGTAGAGGTTTCTAACCGATGAACTGTTAATTCTACTGTTGGTTCAGTATTTATGATAAAATTGTTTCACTCTCACGTAATAGGATGATAGGTGCAGTGAGCGGTGTGGAATTGAAATTAAAGGATCAAAGTTGCGATTTAGTTTTCACTAGGATGTCACGGGCTCGGAGGTACGAGGGAAGATTTTAGATGATCAAAGTATACTGGCGCTATTTTAGCGTCGCATGAGAATGGTGTTTTGTAGAAGAGACATTTTGTATTGATTTGCGGGATCTTGATTTGCATTACAGAAATAGCATATTGGTAGCCATGGATGTATAGAATTGGTTACATGGTGCGGAAGATTGCGTGAGCATCTCCTATAGGATAATTGTGTGAGTGTGTCACGACCCAAATTCCCAATCTTAGGGACCGTGATGACGCCTAACACCAACACTTGCTAGGCAAGCCAATGTTAGAGTTTATTTAATTGATTTCCAATAAAAGTCTATTTTAACCATAACAAAACAATTATAAATAAACTAAACTTATTTACTTCCATTACATAAATCCGAAAATAAAATAATAAAGAAATAATTAAGAGGAGCCTCTAACTAAATAAGTAACGATAAGACTACCCAGGGTCTGGTGTCACAATTCACGAACTTCTAAGATTACTACAAATAATGGGCTGAAAGAATAATATAGCTGTTTTGAGAGAAATAAAACACTCTCTATGAACTAAGAGAAGACTCCAGGGATCTGCGAACGCCGACAGATATACCTCGTGTCTCCGAATGATGGATGTCCGCTACTAAAAATCTCTAACGGTGGCCGGTACCTGGATCTGCACAAAAGAGTGCAGAGTGTAGTATCAGTACAACCGACCCCATGTACTGAGTAAGTGCCGAGCCTAACCTCGACGAAGTAGTGACGAGGCTAAGGCGGGCAACTACAACTTAACCTATAACAATATATATAATAAAACAAGAAAAACAATTCTACACAAACAAGAAAGACAAACTGCAACAATAAATAAAATAACTCAGTCGCCTATCCCAGGCCTGAGTTGTAACCAAGAACTCACACAATTTCCAAATTTCCAAACTTCACTTTAAAATAACCGTACGTGCATAATATCAGAAACAATAGGGTAAAATAGTAAATTTTCCAAATCTTTGTGTTTAAAATCAATAAGCATAAATGTCCTCCCTGATCACTTTCTTGTTGCAGCGTGTAACCCGATCCCACGTGTCCACCCTTATCACTATATTTTATCTTCACAGTTGTAAACAGAAATTGTACTTCTCATAAACTTCATCAATATTATCTCAAAATGGAACCAACAGGAATACTTATACATATACATACATACATACATACATACATACATACATATATATATATATATATATATCGTAAAACAATGTCAACCCCTCAATCTTTATGTACCAAAATGAAACCAAGGTAACAACTAATACTTTTCCAAAAATAATTGCATCAAGACTTAACAACAAATTAACAAGCCAGGTAATCATGAAAACAACAATGAACATGAAACAATTAAGACATGAATCAATTAAATTGGAAACGGGGAAAGGATCATGTAAGGAGATAATTTGGTGGTGCATAGATACTCGTCACCTCACCTATACACCACACACATGCAATTTCACACAACAATTAAGTTGGGAATTCCTATGTTCTCAAGTCAAGGTTAAACCAAACACTTAACTCAAATTCGTAGGCCACTCACAGCTCAATTATAGCTTTTCCTTTTGAATTCATCTCCAATACACTCGAATCTAAACATAATTAACTTAATATAATTAATTAATGCTAAAGGAACTAACTTTACTGAAAATTATAATTTTTTCCTAAGTTTTATAAAAACAAGTTAAAACCCGACCCCGGGCCCGCTTGGTCCAAACTCGAGGTTCGGACCAAATTACATTTACCCATTCACCCACGAGCCCGAATACAATTAGTTTCGAAATCCAACCTTAATTCGAGGTAAAGATTTGATTTTTACAAAATTTCTTAATTCTATCCAAACCCTCAATTTTTACCATGAAAATTCTTGATTTTTGATTTAAATGTGATGGAAAACATTGGGTAATTGAAAGGTAAAGTTTAGAATTGATTACCAACAACTTGGAAATGAACTTTGGTGAAGAAATCATCCTTAGGTCTGTGTAGTTCGAAACATAGTGAAAGAAAGGGTTCTGTCCGCGTTTAGAACAGGTTTTATATCGCTGGGCAAGTCCTCACCGCGTTCGCGTAGGGTCAGGCCTTATTGGCCTTTGCGTTAGCGAGTAAAGGGTCGCGTTTGCATAGCTTTGCCAGCTGGGGCCTTCGCGTTCACGACCATGGGCCGCATTCGCATAAAGGAAACCAGGGCTCCTCCCCCAGGTCCAATTTACCCTTCGCGTTCGCGTAGCCCAACACGCGTTCGCGAAGCTTCAACTGCAGTGTTTCGCGTTTGGGTGAGGGTCTACGCATTCTCATAGAACAAAAAGACCCCCAAGTAATTAATCTACGCGTTCGTGTCTGGGGTTATGCGAACGCAGTGAACAAAATACATGTGCACTAACAGCAGAAAACCAACAGATCTCTATAAGTGTAAAACACCCCGTGGCCTATCCGAAACTCACCCGAGCTCTCGGGGTTCTAAACAAAACATGCACGCAAGCCTAAAAACATAATTCAGATTTGCTCGTGCGATCAAATCATGAAAATAACACGTAAAACTATGAATTAACCTTAAAACTCATTATTTTTCTCAAGAACACTTAAAGTTCATTATTTCTCAACCGGGCATCCAAATCACGTCAAATAAACTCCATTTTTCACCAAATTTCACAGATAGTATCCAAATATTATAACAAATCTGTACCGGGCTCCGGAACAAAAATACGGGCCCGATACCAACTGTTTCAAACATTAATTCTTTTCTTTATTTCATTAATATTGTAGCAAAACAATTTCTTTCAAAAATTGATTTCTAAGGCTTGGGACCTCGGAATTCATTTCCAGGCATACGCCCAAGTCTACTGCGGACCTATGGGGATTGTCGGAACACAGATCCGGGTCCTTTTGCTCAAAATGTTTCAACCATAATTAAATTTTAACTCTAGAAATTACTATTTCTCATATTTTCACACAAAAGCTTTCCAGTTTCACGCTCGGACTGCGCACGCAAATCGAGGTTTTTAAAATTAATCTTCTTATGGCTAATAAGCCTAGAATTAGGTCAAATTTCATAAAATGACTCCTTGGGTCATCACAATCTCCACCTCTAAAACAAACGTTCGTCCTCGAACGGACATAGAAAATTACCTGAATTGGCAAACAAGTGTGGATATCTACTACGCATGTCCGACTCGGACTCCCAAGTAGCTGCCTCAATGGGCTGGCCTTTCCACCGCACTCATACTGAAGGATAACTCTTAAACCTCAACAGACGAACCTGCCGGTCTAAAATGGCTTCCGGCTCCTCCTCATAAGTTATGTCTTTGTCCAATTGGAAAGAGCTGAAATCTAACACGTGGGATGGGTCACCATGATATTTCCGGAGCATAGACACGTGGAATGCCGGATGAACTGAGGATAACCCTGGAGGCAACGCAAGTCTATTGTAATGACCCGGTCGGTCATTTTAAGAGTTAGCGCCGCGATACCCTAATACCTTCTTTCTCCATGTCTATTTCAGCCTTAGGGACTGGTCGGAACGTTTATGTCACGGCCCAAAATCTATTAAGGTCGTGATGGAGCCGGACACCACCGTCAGGCAAGCCAATCATTAATTAGTTGAAATAAATTCTTGTTTTAACATTTTCGAAATCGTTACCTTTCACTTACAACCCAGGGAGTGAATAAAAATTTATTAAATAAATGCGACAGGTAAACCATTCCATTTATTAAATTAAATCCCAAACACATCCCAGAACCCGGTGACACAAGTACATGAGCAATTTCTAACGATTTTACAAATACTACAAAGCTTGTCCGTAATACAATTGGACAAGGAAAATTTAAAATAAAATGAGTACAATACGAGGAAAACTCTGTCGGCTGCGGATCGCCTCCGGATGATGCAGTTCGCCTATGTCTCCGAACCATCCACATCGCTATGAAAGTACCTTGCAATAAAAATGCAGAGCAAGTGTAACATGAGTACGAAAACAACATATACTCAGTAAGTATCCGGCCTAACCTCAGAGAGGTGGTGACGAGAGGTCGAATTACACACTTGCTATAAGTCGGTTAAATATAATCAAGTGAGATGCTAAGCATGATTATCATAGGCAATTTAGTAATAATCAGGGATAAGAAATATCAACTTCTTTCACATTTACATTCTTCTTCATTTTAGCTGGCAATTTAAAACTCCTTAGGACAATAAACAGTAATAAATACAGGAAACACACAACATTTATCATGCGCAAGAAAATGCCGAGGGTCGAACGACGCAGACCAACAATAATAAACTTTGCACTGCCGAGGGTCGAACGGCTCGAACCATAGATGCATCTATGTGCCCCGCTCGCGAATAGATCATGCGACGCGATTATACATAAATACAGGGTTATTCTGCTCGCGAATCATACATGCGTCTCAGGCACCCATAGATACACACATTCACACAATATGTCCACATTTATCACGAAAGCAGTTACCCAGGAATACATAAATACAGGGTTATTCTGCTCGTGAATCATACATGCGTCTCAGGCACCCATAGATACACACATTCACACAATATGTCCACATTTATCACGAAAGCAGTTCCAAAGCCTAACCCTGGTCCAATAGGGACAACTTTAGCACACATTTATCAAATCACATGCACAATTACAATTTTACTCCTTTCCCCTTAGCTAAAATAACTCGCCAATACACCGACAATCCGCAACCCCCATGAGAAGATAATCCTGCAACCCAATTGCAGGCGGTGGGACTCTCCCACTTAGCCGGAAGCTACTCCTTGCACCACTCTGGAACCCACCAAAATTCTTTCTTCATTGCTGACATGACCTTGCTCAACCAACCCGTCAAATTCTTCTAAATTCTCCTGTTAGCACTTCCTGAATACTCAAATTCTCTAGCATCACTCACATATTCGTCCTCCTACAGAATAGCCACTAGAATCCCTCGCAGAAACTTGCCAACCACACAACCGCTAGCCTACTCACAGGAGATAACCCACATGTGGAAATCACCACTGACACCTTCCAACGATGATGTACTGCACACTCTCTACAACATGAATACTCTATACTGCGCCCTACTACCTCTACCAACTTTACTAGTCCGTTCGCTCCTCATGGACGTCTATTAAATGTGCTACAACATCTTCTAATTCACCACTATGCTGCCGCTCTCCCACTTTGGCCAAACTCCCCCTCTACGCGACTGCTCGACTTCCGTTTCTTACCTGGCCTCCTAGAAATGGAACCACCGCCTAGCACTTTTTCACATATCTTCCTTCATCGTATGCTGCCCAATTGCTGCCTCAATTCAATATCATTCCCTGTAGCTCTTAAACCAGCATTTCACCATGACTTACAACTCTCTGAAGATCATCTTTCTCAAGCTGCCTTCATTATCAATACTTATCCAGTACTGAACCACCGCACCTCACGGTCTCTGACAGCCTCTTCTTCAATACTTCCTCACAATACTCTGACCCCATGCAACCGAAGAAACCATGGCACCGACTAACTTAACACATTCCATTCGATCAAGGACGACGATATCACATCACAGGTGAATACTCCACCTTACTTGAAACACCAAGTCTTACTACTTTATCAACCCAAACCGGACCATTCATAATCCAAATGCCTTTCCTCTGCCGGAACTAAAATACTGAAATCTCGAAACCACACTCTGAGAAGACCTTCCTTCAAGTCATCCATTACCCCGACATATGGGCAAGCATTTTACCATCATATCAACACCGCGCGATAACCAACCGTAAGCACCTTAACAACCTGATCATAGCCTCTAGGCTCTCAAGAACACAACTACTGGGCTAGAATAACATAATATCCTTCTGCAGGGTGACAACAACAATCCCAATCAACTATGTAGGGAAACCATCACGCACCATATCTGCAGCACCATTTCAATTTCTCAAATTCCGGAATCATAGCCAGCGCTTCGCGACGCGTAAGATTGAGTAAGACAAAATGCAGGCATAAGCCTCAAAGGAAATCAAATCGCACGATGAGGAATCAAGAAGGGAAGTACTCCTAACAACCCTGTAGCCTGTCGAAGATAAGTACAGACGTCTCCGTACCGATCCACAAAACTCTACTAGACTTGCTCATGACTCGTGAGACCTAAGGGAACCTAGTGCTCTGATACCATGTTGTCACGACCCAAAATATATTAAGGTCGCGATGGCGCCGGATATTACCGTCAGGCAAGCCAATCATTAATTAGTTGAAATAAATTCCTGTTTTAACATTTTCGAAGTCGTTACCTTTCCCTTACAACCCAATGAGCGAATAAAAATTTAATTAATAAATGCGACAGGTAAACCATTCCATTTATTAAATTAAATCCCAAACACATCCCAGAACCCGGTGACACAAGTACATGAGCAGTTTCTAACAATTTTACAAATACTACAAAGCTTGTCCGTAATACAATTGGACAAGGAAAATTTAAAATAAAATGAGTACAATACGAGGGAGACTCTGTCGGCTGCGGATCGCCTCCGGATGATGCAGTTCGCCTAAGTCTCCAAACCAGCCACATCGCTATGAAAGTACCTTGCAATAAAAATGCAGAGCAAGTGTAACATGAATACGAAAACAACATGTACTCTGTAAGTATCTCGCTTAACCTCAGAGAGGTAGTGACGAGAGGTCGAATTAGACACTTGCTATAAGTCGGTTAAATATA